>BLKM01000376.1:646271-653771 GCA_013340265.1 Coptotermes formosanus
TGTTTTGTGTGGATCTCAGAACAAACAGCGATTATTTCCCTCTATAGCATTAACTGACTGGTTTTTATAACCGAGACGGAGTGTGTTTACTGCGCGGTACGAGCTGAATCTTTAAATACACGTTCTGCCCACACAGTGTATTTATGTGTTTTGCGTGGATCTCAGAACAAACAGCGATTATTTCCCTATACAACATTAACTGACTGGTTTTTATAACCGAGACGGAGAGTGTTTACTGCGCGGTACGAGCTGAATTTTTAAATATACGTTCTGCCCACACAGTGTATTTATGTGTTTTGTATGGATCTCAGAACAAACAGCGATTATTTCCCTATACAGCATTAACTGACTGGTTTTTATAACCGGGACGGAGTGTGTTTACTGCGCGGTACGGACTGAATCTTTAAATATACGTTCTGCCCACCCAGTGTATTTATGTGTTTTGTGTGGATCTCAGAACAAACAACGATTATTTCCCTATACAGCATTACCTGACTGGTTTTTATAGCCGAGACGGAGTGTGTTTACTGTGCGGTACGGACTTGGTCTTTAAATATACGTTCTGCTCACACAGTGTATTTATGTGTTTTGTGTGGATCTCAGAACAAACAGCGATTATTTCCCTATACAGCATTAACTGACTGGTTTTTATAACCAAGACAGAGTGTGTTTACTGCGCGGTACGGACTTGGTCTTTAAATATACGTTCTGCCCACACAGTGTATTTATGTGTTTTGTGTGGATCTCAGAACAAACAGCGATTATTTCCCTATACAGCAGTAACTGACTGGTTTTTATAGCCGAGACGGAGTGTGTTTACTGCGCGATACGGACTTGGTCTTTAAATATACGTTCTGCCCACACAGTGTATTTATGTGTTTTGCGTGGATCTCAGAACAAACAGCGATTTTTTCCCTATACAGCAGTAAGTGACCGGTTTTTATAGCCGAGACGGAGTGTGTTTACTGCGCGGTACGGACTTGGTCTTTAAATATACGTTCTGCCCACACAGTGTATTTATGTGTTTTGTGTGGATCTCAGAACAAACAGCGATTATTTCCCTATACAGCATTAACTGACTGGTTTTTATAACCGAGACGGAGTGTGTTTACCGAGCGGTACGGACTGGGTCTGTAAATATACGTTCTGCCCAAACAGTGTATTTATATGTTTTGTGTGGATCTCAGAACAAACAGCGATTATTTCCCTATACAGCATTAACTGACTGGTTTTTATAACCGAGACAGAGTGTGTTTACTGTGCGGTAGGGACTGAATCTTTAAATATACGTTCTGCCCACACAGTGTATTTATGTGTTTTGTGTGGATCTCAGAACAAGCAGCGATTATTTCCCTATACAGCATTAACTGACTGGTTTTTATAACCGAGACGGAGTGTGCTTACTGCGCGGTACGAACTGAATCTTTAAATATACGTTCTGCCCACACAGTGTATTTATGTGTTTTGTGTGGATCTCAGAACAAACACCGATTATTTCCCTATACAGCATTAACTGACTGGTTTTTATAACCGAGACTGAGAGTGTTTACTGCGCGGTATGCTCTGGGAAATTAAATATACGTTCTGCCCACACAGTGTATTTATGTGTTTTGTGTGGACCTCAGAACAAGCAGCGATTATTTCCCTATACAGCATTAACTGACTGGTTTTTATAACCGAGACTGAGAGTGTTTACTGCGCGGTATGCTCTGGGTCTTTAAATATACGTTCTGCCCACACAGTGTATTTATGTGTTTTGTGTGGATCTCAGAACAAACAGCGATTATTTCCCCATACAGCATTAACTGACTGGTTTTTATAACCGAGACTGAGAGTGTTTACTGCGCGGTATGCTCTGGGTCTTTAAATGTACGTTCTGCCCACACAGTGTATTTATGTGTTTTTTGTGGATCTCAGAACAAGCAGCGATTATTTCCCTATACAGCATTAACTGATTGGTTTTTATAACCGAGACGGAGTGTGTTTACTGTGCGGTAGGGACTGAATCTTTAAATATACGTTCTGCCCACACAGTGTATTTATGTGTTTTGTGTGGATCTCAGAACAAACAGCGATTATTTCCCTATACAGCAGTAACTGACTGGTTTTTATAGTCGAGACGGAGTGTGTTTACTGCGCGGTACGCAACCAGACACTACCGCTTGCCCAGTGCTTTGCTCCCCATCATCCAGTCATTCGGTATCAGATATTCTCAGTCACCGTCAGCCTAATTAAACGAGCTAGAAAATAAACACCGTAAAGATTCTCATTACGAAATTTTCTCCAACCATCAGTTTTTCTCCTGTACCTTATATAGAATCAAGCCCGCTTACAACGTCATGAAGGGGGCTGAATACTTTGTGTCATAAACGAGTGTCGCTATAACAGAGGAGTATAATGTTACGGTTAACAGTGAGGAATTAATCGGTACCACAGCAACACTGACTGTACAGGCGAGGTGTCGTATAAACCGATATCGCTATAACCGGGCTCTACTGCGTTAATTTTCTCCTCAGCTTCCTGCAGAGTAAATTCCAAACGAGAATTTTAACTGCAATAAATTCTGTGGTTTCAGACATGAGGTAAGACAAAGAAAAGAATCTTGCCTTGATAACGTAATTTCATGTACTCTGTTCGGACAGTTCTGAATGTTCGGACAGTTCTGAATGTTCGGACAGTTCTGAATGTTCGGACAGTTCTGAATGTTCGAACAGTTCTGAATGTTCGAACACTTCTGAATGTTCGAAAAGTTCTGAATGTTTGGAAAGTTCTAAATGTTCGGACAGTTCTGAATACAAACTCCTTTGTGAACCACCCATCTGAAACGCCCTTCCGGCCTAAGAAGATAAAACCGGACTGTACTTTGGAGTTACGCAAGGGCACGGGGAGAAGAGAAAATCTCTCTCATGAGAATGGGATACAATATTTAAACAGTTCTTGAGTTTCGAAGTAATGTCGTTCCCTTTTGAGGTCATATCAACAGAGGAACCAGAAGTGCACTGCAAACAGCAGCAGTGATGTAGGCGAGGCCACTGTGAACGCGGGCAACACACTCGATTGTACTGTGACATATGACTAGCCGCACGGCTGGAGTAGGTTTTAAGGCGAAATCACTGGACAAATAGCTGAGATATGGAGTATGTAAAAATATATGGGGTAGTGAATTACTGGACAAGTGGCTTAGACCTGGAAAATGTGGGAGCCCGTGGGAATATTGAATGACTAGGGAAGTAGCTGAGCTCCAGAAAATACAAAAATATGTGGAAAGAGCACACGTGTTATTGGACAAACACGTGAAACGTGGAGGACACAGTACCATGCGAGAATAATACGTCATGGGACAAACAGCTGAAGCCGGGAGGATACAGCAGTATACGAGAATGAAATACCACTAGAAAAGTGTCTGAAACCTGCAGGCTAGAGCAGTATACGAAAAAATACCAGAAAAAATTACCACTGGAAGTGGGTCTGAAACCTGGAGAAGACACAGCATTCCAAGAAAATGAAATACCAACGGACTAGTGTCAAACCCTGGATTATACAGCGTTATACGAAGATAAAATACCACTGGCCAAATGACTGAAACCTGCAGGCTAGAACAGTAGAGGGAAAAATACAAAAAATATTACCACTGGAAATGTGTTTCAAACCTGGAAAGGATACAACATTATACGAAAATGAAATACCACTGGACAAATGTCTGGAACCTGTAAGATACAGCAGTGTACGAAAACAAAATGCCACTGGAGAAGTGTCTGGAACCTGTAAGATACAGCAGTGTAGGAAACCAAATGCCACTGGAGAAGTGTCTGGAACCTGTAAGATACAGCAGTGTAGGAAACCAAACGCCACTGGAGAAGTGTCTGAAGACTGAAGGACATGGCGATAGAATGTGCAGACTTTACAGCTCCACGATGCTCTTCTTATCGAAACAGGGCACGCAGTTGATATGCCACTTCAAAATAGATTCGCATTCAGCGGCTTTCAGTTGTATTGACGTTATAAATAATTGTCTGAATGGTAGAACTAAAGTATAGAAATTATAAACGAAGAAACGTATCCGTTGCTGAAAGTGGAGTTAAAATTCTCACACTATAAGTCCCCACGACAGACTGACAAGAGACACTAATCACATTCATGAAGATACAGGACACCCCTTGAGTCAAATACGTTTACTATGGACGTCGAGTTTGTACAATTGCACGACAGTCATCCCTGTCACGCTACGAAGGCTTAAAGGGGCAGTGAAGTTTTAATTTCTCTAATTCTTCGTCTCGACCCTAGATGAGAGTGATCAATCTGACAGCCCAGCCGCTTTATCCCCGGCACCTAACTGAACAGGACGCTGGGTGGGATGGAGTATCTTCAAAATTGCTTCGTTACCTTATCACCACTGTGGGAAGCTCTGGGAACAGGAACTGCCAAACGTATAGATTACAGTTATAATCTCATAATTAATAAAGAAATGTTCGTAAATTGTACAGTTGTAATAGATATATTAATCACCGGCTTGTTTTCGTGTCGCCATCACTCCTGACACTTATAACTGAATTATGTATAAAATAAAGACTTAATAAATTTAAGAACAGATTTTCGCACCGAACAATTACAGTAATCAAACTGACAGTGTCGTTACTGTGTATAGCGTGCAAGAATGTAACAACCGACTTCGTAGCCATAATCAGAATAACCTCTTGAAAACACAGTGGTGATATAGTACCACTGGGTGCAAGATTTAACAAGCTGCTCATTTTGTACACGCACTGTGTAATTGTCACAATAAACTATGACTCTTTTCCTAAACAGTGTTCAGTGCTTCTCCGCTGTAACGGTAATGCAGCAACCAAACTCTCACATACACAACGTTTCATATTTCACAGACTTGCAGCGTATGTATGATTTGTCCATATTCCCTAAGTGGCGCAGCAAAAGAAACATCAATACATCATAGAACAGCATACCTTGCAGTACCGTAATGTACAGCTTCGTATTCCTGTTGGTATGCATAGTCAGGGTTCATGACCAGTGTGTAAGTTTCTGGTTTACGACGCCGTGTACCCGTAGACGTGCGCCAGTGCTTTGAACCTTTAAAGACGAAGTGCATCTGTTTTATACAAGGACTCAGCGCTTACCACGCTGTAAACACTCTCCACTTCGGTTATAAAAACCAGTCTCTTAATGTTTTATAAGGCAAAAGTTGCTGTTTGTCCTGAGATCCGTACAAAACACATAAACGCAATGTGGGCACCACGTAGAATTTTTTAATGTTAAACCTGGTGGTACGTAAAGTTACCGCTAGGCTTTAGAAGGTTACAGACGAAGCGTATCTGTTTTAGGTAAGGACTCAGTGCGTACCGCGCAGTAAACACTCTCCACTTCGGTTATAAGGCAAAAGTTGCTGTTTGTTCTGAGATCCGTACAAAACACATAAACGCAATGTGGGCACCACGTAGAATTTTTTAATGTTAAACCTGGTGGTACGTAAAGTTACCGCTAGGCTTTAGAAGGTTAAAGACGAAGCGTATCTGTTTTAGGTAAGGACTCAGTGCGTACCGCGCAGTAAACACTCTCCACTTCGGTTATAAGGCAAAAGTTGCTGTTTGTTCTGAGATCCGTACAAAACACATAAACGCAATGTGGGCACCACGTAGAATTTTTTAATGTTAAACCTGGTGGTACGTAAAGTTACCGCTAGGCTTTAGAAGGTTAAAGACGAAGCGTATCTGTGTTAGGTAAGGACTCAGTGCGTACCGCGCAGTAAACACTCTCCACTTCGGTTATAAGGCAAAAGTTGCTGTTTGTTCTGAGATCCGTACAAAACACATAAACGCAATGTGGGCACCACGTAGAATTTTTTAATGTTAAACCTGGTGGTACGTAAAGTTACCACTAGGCTTTAAAAGGTTAAACAAACTTGCTCCATCCATCATATACTCATTTTCCTCCCACCCGAGTTCCGCAAAAAGAAAAATCATGGAATAACTGCATAAATATTAAAATACCCCGAAAATTTCTAGATATCACTAGAAATACAACACAATTTTTTTCCGGCAGTTGGCAATATTGCAGAAATATCCATGCGCTACCAGCTACTTCTTTGTTTCCTGGTCTCTGAAGGTCTTCATAAGGGGTGGGGGTTTCTCAGGATTTAAAAAATTATTTTAGGCGTTCTTCGAAAGGGTGGGAAACACTGACTTACCCCGACGATAAATGCTTGAAGTTCCTCTGTAATGTCAGTACACATCTACCAGACCAGACGGCGTCATATACTGAGCGACAGCAGTCTTCACACAGCCACCATAGCAACAAGCTCACGTATTACTACTGATTATGGCCACCACAGTCACCTTTCTTCACATTTAACACTTGAGTAGTTGTTGAGAAAGAAAATGAAAGTTTTCATGTCCGGTTCCGTACATCTGCAGTGAGAGAATATTGTTGCAAAAATAAATTCCCCTCATCTTCACAAAAGGGACGGCCTGAGCGCCGAACAAATGACGCGCAATGTGAGGCCATAATATGTTACCCGGAAAGGTTTGGATCAAAAAGGGCATAACATCCAGACAGGATAAGTTGTTGGGTGCGCAACTTTCGATAAAATACAGCACACAGTATTCTCTGATCCCTGTTCACACTCCAGGCTGCCTTACGAAAGAGCTGCAGTCTCTTCCAGATCGAGTTCCCCACAGAGTGCGATCTAGTGCTTCCTCTTTCAGTTCCCAGGATTCTATCCTTTCCGTAAGGTCATCCAGTAGCTGCTTACGTGTTCTTCCTCGTCTTCGCGTCACTCCCGTCCTTCTGTCCATCTTTCCTTCAATAACATGTTTCAGAAGGCAGTTCCTATTCAACATGTGACCAATGCAGTTAGCCTTCTTTCGTGTTATTGCATGTAGGATGTTCCTCTCCTGCTTAACCGTATGCAATATTTCTTCATTCATGAAGAAATTAAGAGCAGACTGAAGTCGGGGAATGCTTGCTAGCATTCGGTGCAGAACCTCTTGTCTTTCACGTTGCTATCCAAAAACACAAAAATTAGGGTATACAGAGCTATAATTTTACCTGTTGTTTTGTATGGGTGTGAAACTTGGTCTCTCACACTGCGGGAGGAACAAAGTCTGAGGGTGTTCGAGAATAGGGTGCTGAGGAGGATATTTGGGCCTGAGAGGGACGAGGCGACAGGGGATTGGAGAAGACTACATAACGAGGAACTCAATGACTTGCACTCATCACCAAATATTATTCGGATAATCAAATCGAGAAGAATGAGATGGGTGGGGCATGTAACACGTATGGGGAAAAGAGAGGTGCATACAGGATTTTGGTGGGGAGACCTGAGGGAAGGCGACCACTTGGGAGAACCAGGCTTAGCTGGGAGCATAATATTAAAATGGATCTTGGAGAATTGGGATGAGACATGGGCTGGATTGAGCTGGCTCAGGATAGGGACAGGTTGCGGGCTGTTGTGAATGCGGTAATGAACTGCCGGGTTCCATAAAATGG
>BLKM01000376.1:656271-663667 GCA_013340265.1 Coptotermes formosanus
CTCTTAGGCCCAAATATCCTCCTCAGCGCCCTATTCTCGAACACCCTCAGTCTTTGTTCCTCCCTCAGTGTGAGAGACCAAGTTTTACACCCATACAAAACAACAGGTAAAATTATAGTTCTGTATACCCTAATCTTTGTGTTTTTGGATAGCAACCTGAAAGACAAGAGGTTCTGAACCGAATGCTAGCAAGCATTCCCCGACTTCAATCTGCTCTTAATTTCTTAATGAATGGAGTTTCGATCAGTTAGGGCTGTTCCCAAATATTCGAATTCTTGCACCCGTTCAAAGGGTTTATTACCTATCTTTAGGTTGTGATTTTGTCCTGCATTCTGATTTCGAGGCATGACCATGTACTTAATTTTCTCTTACATGAAGACATATCAACCCCTTAAAACAATAAAAATAAACCCGAAACGTATTCAGTCCAAACGGCGCAGTAAACTCTCTCCGTCTCAATTATAAATTCCAGTCCGTTAAATTTGTGCAGGAAAATAATTAATCGCTGTTTGTTCTCAGATCCACACAACACACAAAAATGCATTGTGTGGGCAGAACGTAGAAACTGGAATTTTAAATGTGGTACTATATAAAGAAATCACTGAGCTTTAAAGTTTCAAGGGAAATGTCGACATGTCTAAAGCATTCTGACAGACTTTCCACAGTATCTGTAAACCATTTCCAATACAGGATACGTTCCATCAACAACAAATGGGGAATACGAAACACTTCAAATGATTGTGTTTCCTGATAACGATGCAAGTTGTATACCTGAAGTCACATCCTGTATTGCCACAGCAAAAGCAACTTTAAGTAGAAGAAAATTCTGTTCACCAGCAAATTGGACTTAAATTTGAGGAGGACACTATTAACCATTCAAAGCCTAGAGGTAACTTTACGTACCACAAGGTTTAACATTAAAAAATTCTACGTGGTGTCCACATAGCGTTTATGTGTTTTGTACGGATCTCAGAACAAACAGCAACTTTTGCCTTATAAAACATTAAGACACTGGTTTTTATAACCGAAGTGGAGAGTGTTTACAGCGCGGTACGCACTGAGTCCTTATATAAAACAGATTACCTTTCGTCTTTAAAGGGTTAAAGTGCTACATTTGGAGCGTAGCTTTTTCTAGTGTTGAAACTGGATACTTCGGAAAGTAGATCAGAAGTGCCTGAAAAGTTTTGAAATGTGGTGCTGGAGAAGGATGGAGAAGATCAGTTAAACAGATTGTGTGAAAAATGAGGAAATATTACATAAAATTAAGGTGAAAAGGAACTTCCTACGCACCATAGAAAAGGAGAAAGGCTAATTGGATTGGTCACGTCTTGCGTAGGAACTGCCTCCTAAAACACGCTATTGACGGAAAGATACAGGGAAGGATAGAAGTGACGGGAAGACGAGGAAGAAGGCGCAAGCAGCTACTGGACGACCTTAAGGAAAGGAGAAGATATTATAAATTGAAAGAGGAAACACTAGATCGCACTCTGTGTAGAACTCGCTTTGGAAGACGTTATGGACCTGTCGTAACACAGACTGCGTGATGATGATGAAACCAGACAACAGTGTTTTGCGATCTTGTTAACCTGCAGAGATACTCACGCAGTTAGAGGAACCACGGGTTCCCAGGGGCTAACAGAGGAGGGTCCACGTCGTGTCACTGTAGGTGTCAGGCTAATTAGGCTATTGTCTCTGCAGTGCTTGGCAACCGACAGCAGCAGAGGCCTCCTGCGAGGATCTGCACTCACATTAACGAGAAACATGATAACGAGGGGAGGAGGCATATTAACAAGGCCCAAATTAAAATGTACACTTCATACAGTACAGTGTGTTCCACAACAATGATCAGAATTTGCCCAGACACGTCGCTGTTGCCACTTCAAATTTGTATTCAACACCGAAGTCCTTGTAACAAACATTCTTCATATAAGCAAATGCTATATAATGACTGCGCTGTTAGTTGGAGGTTCGATTCCTGAGACCGCAACAGGACTTTCTCTTCTCCCAAGCCTTTAGACCGTCTCCGAAGCCAAAAAGCGCCCTGTGCAAAGCGCACTCTTTTCTTTCTCCGACGGATAAAGATGCTTTTATATTAACCTGAACATTCGCTTGCATTTAGTAAGGAAATTAATAACTTGTGGAGTTATACCTTCACTCCCCCCCCCCCCCTACGTCTGCATGTTGTGGTGCTTAAATGATTGCTGCTTATTGTGGAAATCACATGGAGAACACCAAATATGTTCTGTGGTCAAACGGACGGGATTTACTCTTAAAATTCTGGCAGTTTTACAGAGCTAAATAATATTTCTGTTTTAATATTGTGGGACTGAATATGTAAAAATGTAATATCCACCAATAACATGTAACTTCATCGAAAAGACCCCATAAAATTTCTTAAGGTTTACTTGACGAAAACGTCTATATCAAAGGACGTCTCGAAGCTGTTGGGGCTGTCGGTAAATCATGAATTTGAAAGAATCTGGGAAGGGTTCAAGTTGACATGATGTATTTTCCCAACATTTAGTTGGAGGGACTGAGAAAGACCACTAGGTACTTCAGCGAGATGAACTGCGTGCTCGACCGAGTTTCAAACCAAACATCTCCCGAATACAAGTACACAGAGTTATACCGCTATGCTAACCCTTTTCATGACAACATTCATCACTTGCCAGAAACTGTACGCTGTTCTTCCGCGTCACTTCATTCTGCTCCTGTGGGAAATGGCCTCAGGCTGCAGTTTCATGTGGAGGCTCAGAGAATGAATAGCCAAGACGCGGTAATGACGGTGGCACAGTTCTCTTTCACATCTCAGCAGCTTCCGGTCAGTTCAGTAATGCGATCCAATTATTTGGTGAGTTAATGATTGTGAAACGTAGAAATGGAACCGTGAGAACCATGCAACAAACACGTGTAATTATATGCTGACCAGTGTTAACTCTCAAAGCACAGTGTTTACAAGACGTAACATCTGTTTTAACATTACAAACTCTGCACTATACGCCCTGAGCGCGTTTATCTATTTCACGTGACCCTCACCATATACAGTACAGCGATTGCTTCACTGTGCAGTTTACCCCGCTGGCCTGTGAGATGGAGATTGTTAGGTACTTAATATAATGCAGCAACTAAACTGTGAAGGTACCCTACTGAAGTAAAATGGAATGCCTTAAGTTGAGGCCAATCAAAATACCATTCACGATGAAATTAAGAGCACAGTGACGTCAGAATATGCTTCATTTCAGGCTTCGTATGCCATGTTGATGAAATCCGCGTTCTTCTGGGATGTTACGCAGCGACGACTGGCAATCCTTTACTGACGTTGCGGGACAACGTATCGGTCAAATTTCAAGGGTCAAGAAGATTTCTTGACCGTTGAAAATTGGACCAATAAGTTGTCCCGAAACGTCGGTGACTTATTTGCACTCGGGGCTGCGTAATACCCCAGAAGAACGCAGATCTCAGGGAATGCTTGCTATCATTCGGTGCAGAGACTTTTGCCCTCCAGTTTGCTATCCAAAAATATAAAGATTAAGATATACAGAACTGCAATTTTGTATGTAGTTCGTATGGGTGTGAAACTTGGTCTGTCACACTGAGGGAGGAACGTAGGGTAAGTGTGTTCGAGAATAGGGTGCTAAGGAAGTTATGTGGGCATAAGAGGGACGAGGCAACAGGAGAGTGGAGAAGACTACACAGAGAGGAGCTTTATGATCTCTACTCCGCACCAGATATTATTTGGTTAATAAATGAAGAAAAATGAGACAGGCGGGACATGTAGCACGTACGGAGGAAAAGAGAAATGCACAGAGGCTTTAAGTGGGGAGATCTAAGGGACGGAGACCACTAGAAGGCCTAGACGTAGATGGGAGAATGATATTGAAAAGGAGCTTCAAGCAGTGGGATAAGGAGTCATGGACTGGACTGATACACCCCAGGATAGGGACAGGTGGCGGGCTCTTGTGAATGCGGTAATGAAGCTTCGGGTTTCATAAAATTAGGGGAATTTCTTGACTAGCTGAGGAACTGTCAGCTTCTCAAAGAGGACTCTGTTCCATGGAGTTATCTGTGTACAGACTATGTCCCATGCATCCGTCCGTCCATCCGTATGTGTCCGTCTGTCTGTCTGTTTGTCTGTCTGTGACCTGGTACCAGCAAATAAATAATTGGATGGTTTTTCATGAAATTCGGTACGGAAATTCTTTAAGAAACATGTCGTGGGGAGGTGAGTTCTGGAAAAAAAGAATAAGCTTACAACAAATTTATAACCGCGACTTCCATATTTTTGCAACGATTTAGATTAAAGTCAGTGCAGAAATTCTCCAGTTAATGTCGTTTAGTAGTCAGTTTTTTCTGTAACCTTCTAAAGTCTAGCGGTAACTTTACATACGACCAGGTTTAGCATTAAAAAATTATACGTGGTGCCAACATTGCGTTTATGTGTTTTGTACGGATCTCAGAACAAACAGCAACTTTTGCCTTATAAAACATTAAGAGATTGGTTTTTATAACCGAAGTGGAGAGTGTTTACAGCGCGGTACGCACTGAGTCCTTATACAAACATTAAGAGACCGGTTTTTATAACCGAAGTGGAGAGTGTTAACAGAGCGGTACGCACTGAGTCCTTATATAAAACAGATACGCTTCGTCTTTAAAGGGTTAATCCGTGCACTGGAACCCATGAATCGCTTAAGGATGCAAATGGAATTTTGTGTTACTTTCTACATTTTTTCTCCCCACTCCCACAACTTTTGGCATAAGAGACTTCTACATAACATGCCTAATGTTTAGTTATCAAGATGTCTGTGAATTTCCGTACCGTGCAAATAATTCGGCATAAACCTGGTCTGTGAAACGTTCTGCAACATACATTATTTCGTGAAAATTGGTGCAGTGCGAGGCATACTTTGCGTCAGGGCGTAAACGTAATTTTGCCCCTACTATCTAAATATTGTAACCGATTTGAATTAAACAGGGAAAGAAAAGCCAATAAAAATTTACTGAGTCATGGTGAGTTTCGTAAAAGTCATGTTTTACGTACAAGCGTCGATAAATTTCTTGCCAACTTTCCAAATTTATTGCCCAATTTGTGTAAAATTCTGTCTAAGGGATCTGGAGATAACGCTATTGTAAATGGTCAGGTTTCGTGACAGTCGGCCCAGTGTAAGGCCATGTTTTACTTAGGGCCGTAAGTAAAATTAAATTAACGCTTGTAGCGTAAAGCCAGTGATATTTAGAAAGTAAAAAACGCTTTGGCAAAATCTTTGTACTATGCCCTTAATGTTGTCTGCTGGATCGAGAAATTCGGACACAAAACTGGGACATAGCAGGAGCTCCATAAGGATTCACACTCGCACAACATTCAGCCCAAAAAAATAGACGCCAGTTTTTTCAGATATACTATTATCTTCCAAATCAATCCAACATGTTTCGGCCCCTCACGGGATCATCAACAGGGATTCATATTAACGTAAGATTACACAAAACAGAACAAGCAGTGTGTGTATATGTTATAAAGACATAAAATGTAGAAAAAGAACACCAGTTAATATGTATTGCTCTGGAAATAAAACAGTATCAACGAGAGTAGCTACAGCATGTAGAGAGAATGCGTACAGACAGGATACCCAAACAGGTACTGAAGTATAGGCCAAAAGGGAAAGAGAAGCATAGGACGCCCAAGGAAAGATGGAAGGACCAGCTTCATCTCGAGGGATAAAGAACAGGCACTACGCCTAATACTGCACAGCTCATGATGATGATGATGATGATAATGATGATGATGATGATGATGATGATGATGACGACGATGATGATGATGATGATGATGATGTACGCGATTTTTGTAGCGGACACCCGCTATACTGCAAATTAATGTTGCAACACTAAGTTAATTAAAATATAAACACATATCGCCATGAAAATACGAAAAAGTTTAAAATATATTTTATATATTCATGTATTTTAAATTGGTGATGGTGCATTTTGTTGGACTGAGTATTGTGCGATTTGATTACAGACAATGCGCGGTGTGAACAGTACAACATTTACATTCGCCTAACAGTGTTTATCATGATTTTAAATCTTACATTTGTATCCTAATGGCATTCCCTTACACTGCCGGCAGCAGCATATCACACACAAGCAGTAAGTGCTTAACTGACAATAACGCACATAGCCTGCTGACAAAGGCGAGCCTGTCACTTCATATCTCTATTCTACAATCCCTTCTTCGTTTGCTTCATCCCATTCATACCTTTATCTTCTTTCTTTTATAACTTAAAAACACAGAAGTTACATCTTTTTCCGTCATGTGAAACCGATTCTAGCACAGAGCTGCCACCTGTATAAACAAGCCAAAACTACTTGTCTCCATGCCAGTGGCATTAATAAGACGTAAAATACTGTGCACAGTGAATCATAAACCACCACCTGTTATATATAAATTCTACTTTACTAAGACAAGTCTTACTGCTTAATAAAACACGGATGTGCTTTATAGTACTAAAGCACTCGAAAATATTTAACTTTTCAAACACGACTTAGTAAAACTTAAGCCTGGTTTAGAATTCCTTATCCTCTGGTACTTTGACCTGTCTCCATATCCTCATAAACATCCTCTTTGAAAAATCGTCGGCAAGTTCTTGGATCTCTTTCTGATTGAGATGTTTGATCATGTTATCTAACTTACATACGTGTGTGTGTGTGTGTGTGTTTGTGGGAAGCAATTTATTGCCGCGTGGCTACTTTCTTCAATAGGGGCTCGTTAGAAGCTGATTCTGTAACCTACAGTCTTTCTGTTCTTAATGTAGTTATCACAATGGGGGCACTGGAAAATGTCTAACAAATTTAAAGCAATATTTCCAGAAAATAAATCTTTTTGTACCCAACAGCTTCACGTGTGTTAAGGCTACGAAGCGAAAAAGACTACGCCGAACAGAAATAATAAAAAATACATTAGAGAATTACCTAGCAGCAATTCCGTACGCCCCTTAACTTTAGTCTGGGAAGGAAAAGCTAGCTATTTAAATGGTTCAGTTTCTTTCACGGGCACAAAATGCTGCATTGTCTTATTACCAGTTGAAGTAAAAATTTCCTATAAATTTATAGGTTATCGTGAGGGGTGCCACTGAATTACTTTACCTTGGAATAATAGGAGATTCAAAAAGCCGTAGAGCGCAACACCAATTTTCAAAGTATATTAAAGTATTAAAAGATACACACTATATGTTTCGGCACTATTGTGCCATCTTGAGATGTGATTATCAGTCTTTTAAAGCCTAGCGGTAACTTTACGTACCACAAGCCTTAACATGCACAAATCCTAATTTCTGCCCCCACAGTGTATTTATGTGTTTTGTGTGGATCTCAGAACAAACAGCGATTATTTCCCTATACA
>BLKM01000376.1:668524-860494 GCA_013340265.1 Coptotermes formosanus
TGGAGGCGTGAACTCTCTGCGGGTCCGGGCCTCAGAGAGTTCACGCCTCCAGTACACAGTCAACAGCACATTCTCGCTCAACTGTAAAGTACAACCTTAGTGTAGCGACAAAAGTAATTCTCCCTGAAGATGACCCAGCAGGGTCGAAACATGTAGGAGTGTGTTACGATTGATGAAAAAAGCTCTTTGTTCATTTGTTGGTGATTAATGTTTTTTTGTATATTATAGTGCACGGACATGGAACACATTAAATATATATACATTTATTTATAAACACAAAACTCTGATACGCCGGACTTGACCCATCTCCAACTGTTGTTGCATTTGCTTATACCTTTCTCTATTGCTTCTCATTTTTGGGTTAAATTGCATAAATATTTTTAAATAAATCCTTTCGAAGTTGTTACCATTCACTTTAGTCTTTTAAGGTACTAATTCTGCTGTGTTAGAACAATAATTTAATTACATTAACTTTTACTAAAAACTGCGAGTTAAAAAAATTAACCGATACAAAATCGTTCTACCGCGGAAGTATATTTACTTTGATCAGAATGCTTGGTGGTGTTATGTAACACAAAGAGTTACCGAGAATTACAAGTCGATGTAATTTTTATTTTATATTTTACATCATTTGCGAAATCTCGCAAAAGCTTGCATTTTACTTTGAGTTTTAATTTTTTGTATAAAACAAACACCTGACGACGGTCGACTTGGTCGAAACACGTAGTGTTTGAAAAAATAATAATAATACAGGGTGTGTCTGGCTGAATAAACAGTGTTATTTATGTCACAGATTGGTTAAAAACTTGTGTTCGTACAAGTATTCATGTCTTAAGAGATATTAACATTTCAAAGACGCTGAAGTTTAAATTCCAATTACATTCCAGGACAGAAGGGATTTAAATTTATAGTACCCTTAAATGCGTTCACAATGGTACAGTGCACCGAGACTCGCAACATGTGAGGTGCTAAATATCCGTACAGTGCACCGAGACCGGCATTAAACGCTTAATTAGCAGACACTTCATATGTCACATACAGGACGAGCGCAGTGGCTTACGCATTTGACGCAATACAAAAAGCATAGCGACATATGCAGACTACAACGTGTAGGAACGTTACTCGGCTGGAATAGAAATCAATAATGCAAGTGGTGTACCCAGCGACACAGTACATACGGTTGAAGAGGCATTCTTTCCTTTCGAAACGTCGTGTGCTTTGCAGCTGTAAAAGTAATGTTATTGACTTCCATAATGAAAGCTGGTCTTCCCACCGCCGATATTAGTGACAGTCACAAATGTTCGACAGCATGATACGCAGATCAGTTGTGCCAACTTTCACTCAAACCGGACAATAAATGTGGAAAGTACGGAAATAAATTGTCATAAGTCTCTAAGTAAATTAGTCTTTATTTACTAATATGATCCAGCAGCTGCTTACGTCTTCTTCCTCTTCTTCGCGTCACTTCTATCCTTCCCCCTATCTTCCCGTCAATAACGTGTTTTAGAAGGCAGTTCCTACGCAAGATGTGACCAACCCAGTTAGCCTTCCTTCTTTTTACTGTATGTAGGATATTCCTACCCCCTTTGTCTCTATGTGATACTTTTGCATTTCTCACACGATCGGTCCAACTGATCTTCTCCATTCTTCTCCAGCACCACTTTTCAAAACAATATAACGCTCCTAACCTCATACCGTCATTGTAAAATTACATCTCACTAAAATTCAAACAGCTCACAGAATATTAATTCTTCTTGGAGTTTTTTGGCTTTCTGTATTATCCGGCGATGCTGTGCCACAGCCGAAACACGTCGTAACCAAACCCCGTATATACACCAAAGATTCCTAAATAAAATTAAGAGAAGAGAAAATGTCCCAAAATTAAAGGTAAAATAATGATGATGATGATGATGATGATGATGATGATGATGATGATGATAATAATAATAATTTTATGAAGAAAGAAAGGAAACCCCCTTTAGCTAAAGTGCCAGTCCAACGTTTAAAGCCAGCGCCGTCTGTCTCTATTTATTAGCCTTAAAATTTCTGCAAACACGTCTGTATTAACCTACCAACCAGCGCTTCTGTGCCTAATCGCCCAACTAATGACATTATTGTGATGAAAGGACGCCGCGCGAGTCGGTTTGTTGCACACACCTGGACAGGTGTTGAGCTGCTACAGAGTGATCAAAAAATCCATTTACGATTTGAACACGGCGTAGAATTAAGTTACGTTCAGTTAAGTGACACGAAGTTGGATAAACCTGCGTACTGTGGAGCTGCATACTTTGTACTCTTCAGGTGTGAGAGAGGCAGCGCATGTAGCATGCTTCTAACGGGATGAGAAACCCGTTAACAAATTCTGGTCGGAGAAACTAAAGGCAAGGGACAATGTTGACGACCAGGACGTAAGTAATACTGCTATACGTGGGTTATTTAAAGACGCGCTGTATCAAAATGACTGGAAGTATCCTGAATGAGGACAGCCAGTGTGCAAACTAAGATTTTGACCCAAGGGGTCTAGAATACGAAGTGGGAGGCAAGCCACTCGACAGTCACATTTGGAACACAGCAGGTGGAAATGCAACATCAAAATGCATCTTAATATGCAGCAGCAAGTACATATACTGCAGGTCAAGGAAAATTTGTGACCTCAAGTACAAAAAATCGAGAGGAATCCCTTGACCAGCTGGCAGACTACTAGCTTCCCAAGGATAAATCTGCTAGTTGGTGACTGGAAAAATATACGAGATAGGACGAGGGGCAGAAATATGAAATAAAATTCCGCTCAAACAAATTCCTGGTGTAGATAAAAAATATTACGTATGTAAATGTATTTATATATAAATACATTATATATATCCTCTGAGAAGGGTGTGAAGTTACACCAAAAATGTCGGCAGTTTTACACAGTTTGTCACACTGTTTTTCAATGCACCGGAAGAGTTGAGGGTGATATATGTGGTTATGTTAATACACATCTCAGCTACCCGTCTGGCGTCAAAATTCACACTGAAGGAAGTCCAACATTTAAGAATAAAAAATAAAATAAAATTTTATACGTTACTGTCTTAATATTGAAGTCTCAAACACCTCAAAACGTTGATGTGCATTTTGGTCTACACACGCAACAACTAAGTGCTATAAGTAAAGGCAGGACCACACAAGAAAGAACTTTATAATAGTCTTCGTATAGGGTTCAGGTATTCTGGGAAGTAATGCTTTGTAAATGCATGAATGCTTCCCGACGTTTTTCGAACTAACTTTAGTACTTTGAACGTCAAGGTTCAAGGGGTTCTTTAACCTGACAACACGGTGTCGTATCTCAGAAGATTCAAATTGCTGCAAAATCGCTGACAAAAATACTACGTCGCCATATTTGCACAGTTCTTACTGTACACTGGATTTAATCATGTGCAGCTTGACGTCAGAGTTACATACAAAACTTCAGTTTATACCTCACAGAGAACACAGTCCGTGTGCATTATAAAGACGAACCAGTTGAGACTGTGTATAGAAATAATCGATGTGTAATGTAAGCATTACATGACACACACAAACATTGTGAGCAAGTGAAAGCAAAATATCTTAAAGTAAAAAAAAGTTTTCAATATGCGAGGTTGCAAATTCTCTCAGCGGTCTTCACGATCGATTTCTTCTGGCAGACTTACGATTCGGCATGACATAACATCCCAGAAGACTTTAAATCTTCATCAGTTTTACACATTAGGCACGGTGCTTTAAATGGTTAAAGATTTAAAGGAATGAAATTGTGATTTTCTTTCAATGTAAGACAAAATCACATTTAGGCAGCAAAATTATTATTTTATCCTAAATTACACGCTAACTAAACATAAGACCTTACTTGTGATGAGAAGACGTTACATGGTCTTCAGTCTTTTATGCTGCAGCCGTGTCAGTTCTTTTCTTATCCTTCCCTTTGTGAAGTAACGATATCTTTAGCACGTTACTACCTTCACGTCAATCCCAGTCCGACACAACACAGGCTGTCCGAAACCTTCTGTCACTAAACCCCCCAATTACCCTCTGTTAAAGTGGCTGATAGATTTCCTTTACTTCCCCATTTGTATTGACTGCAACATGCTGGTCATTTTTTTCTATTATCATATGAAACGTCTCGTGTTTCAAACGTTCCTTATAAGGCCCTTTACATCCCAACAAATCGCATCGATGTAGAGTCATGTTTCGGTTGATATTTTTGGCTTCCTCCAGCACTGACAATAGATAGAGTAGGTTTCTCCGAATTGTTGGAAGATATGTCAAATTACACGGTGTCATATTCCGAAATAGCGTAACCATAACTTTCACTGACATGACAGTCTCAAATCACAAGCTCCAATTCATCACGAACATTAAATTCCACTACCTCGTATCTTAAGAATATCGAGGAATCGCAGTGTGACTCCAGATAAGAAGGGTTTTCTTAAAGTTTTCAATAATTCCATAAATCGCAGCTGATAGTCGCTCAGCTGCTCAAAAAATCGCCGCCGCTTCTAAAAGCTCAAATTTCAAGCCGTGTGCAGAGAAAAACGTCACCGGTCCCTATCCTAAGACAACCTCATGACACATTCACACTGTCACACAGGTTTCCTTAAGATTCATCTTAATGTTATCTTGCCATCTACCCGCACTCTATGCCTTACAAGTAACACAGTCCCTTAATCCAGTCTTCCCAGGTACTTTAACGACATTTAACTTGCGCATGTATACATAACCGCAGGAAACACTGAATGTAACGTAGACAGGGGTAACCAAAATGCAGCTCGCCAAGTTGTATTACGCGGCCCGCGGCCACATTTGTAAATAAGGTATATATTATAAAAATTACACAGTAATTTATGCCGTTAGGTACGCCACTTATTGTTACTTTTCCACATGAGGACCGAGAACCAGCCCACAATAAAAGTTCCGGCTCTTTGGCATAAAAGTTTGGACAGCCCTGACTTAAGACAGCGAAAACATAACATCAATGTACGCTGTAAGCTTACGTCATGGCGGCCTCTGCATAACTAATTCCATAGCAGATACTGTGAATATGGTTATTTAGTGAGTTTTGTTCAAGACCGCTTGCTGAAGGATGCTGTGAGCCCAGTGGTTCGGTACAAGCGCTACGTAAGCTTGGTTTTAAATGAGGAGCGTGAGATCTGTTCTCTGCGAGGTACGAACTGAATCGTCTATGGATATTGAGATTAATGTAGGATTTTTAGGCGCAGTCGCAAGGTTATGAAAAGCAACTTCTAACACCTTCAAGACTCTCCGTCTACATTGACCAAAAGGGCACTTGAAGAAAGAATTTGCCTAGCCTAGTTTTATTTAAATATATCGAGAAAAGCGGCTTTTTGGTGCCGAACGACATATAGGTTACAGCCTATAATTTTCGATTCCCAAACGATGCAGCATAAGCGCCAGCCAAATATGGCCACTCATCTAGAAACATTTTGGGTCACATTTTAGCCTATTTATGTAAGAGTTTTCATGAAAAGTCCTGTAGTTTATATCCAGCAGTTCCTGAGACAACACCCAGAATTTGCTCCGGAACCACATGGTTAATGTCAGGTTAAATTCCTACAAACATAGCATAACCACATACACGTACGGCTGCTTTGGTCACTGCAGCCATGATGTTTGCCATCAACAGCAAGCGATAAAAATATGCCTCATTTCTTGATGCGATTCACATGAAGCAAACTTGAAGAAACTAAAAAATCTGCAAACATAGTATTTAATATTTATTTCTTATATCTATATTACATCAACCTTTCAAAGCCTAGCGGTAACTTTACATACCACCAGGTTTAATATTAAAAAATTCTACGTGGTGCCCACATTGCGTTTATGTGTTTTGTACGGATCTCAGAACAAACAGCAACTTTTGCCTTATAAAACATTAAGAGACTGGTTTTTATAACCGAAGTGGAGAGTGTTTACAGCGCGGTACGCACTGAGTCCGTATATAAAACAGATACGCTTCGTCTTTAAAGAGTTAAACTTGCTATGTAGATATATTTTGAATGTACCGACAAATTTTTTATGCACATTGCTTCTTAAATTAGGAATTACAATATATTTGACGTTGTAAATATTTGAGGTTATGTATTACAAACCAACTTAATGAAAATCACGTACATACACGATAATAAGTTCTGAAAAAATATAGCAATAGACCTTAATATTAGTAATAGCTTTCTGTAATACGTGCCCAATTGTGTACAGCAGTAAAGTGTGACAACCTTTCATCAGACGGTCAGACCACCTGGGAAAGATCAAGATGCAGAGATCTAAGTGCGCCTGAATATGACGGTAGGCCTACACGTACATTTCCTATCTTGTTGATCCGTTAACACAGGTCACACGATGTTGCTTTCCTACGCCATCACTTTCCAGGACGCAAGCTGCCCTCATGTATATGCAAACAGTGAAAAAAATGCCTATGCCAGGGGTGGCCAGCTAGACGAGCTACGCAGATCGCAGTTTTGGAGGCCACGTAGGCAACAGCCATGCATTAATAAAATAACACCCGTTCTTGTTATTTGATTATTCCTTGTTTCTCTTCAGCCATTCACAATAGATTAGTTCCAGGTTGTTATGAGTCTCGTTTCTTTAGAAAATATTTTAAAATGCCGTTCACGGTCAGTCCTGAGCGCGTGTCAAATGCATGAATAATATTTTTTAAAGGAAGCTTACGCCAGCCGCACCAGTGACGTGCGCGAGCAACGCTTTGGTCACCCCTGTTTTATACTGTGAGCAGTCGATCTAGCGCTTGTGTAAAAATTTGTTATTGTTGTTCAAACTTCAGGTCGCTCTTCTGGAAAGCCATGTAGCGTAGAATGGTAGTTATTTACCGACATTTTGGGACAACTTATCTGTCCTATCTTCAAGGGTCAAGCAGTCCAGTTTTCTTAGACTGCTTAGACCTTGAAGATGGAAGCCCGAATCGTTGTCCCAAAACTTTGGTTACTAACTACTAATCTACGCTGCGTAACATCCCAGAAGAGCGAAGGTGTCATTACACCGCGGTGGAAGCCTGAAAATCACGCAAAATTCAGGTTTTCTTGTCCTCGTAGTGTTATCGTGGCTAACACAAAGAGAGAGTGTATTGCCACCAAGCATCTGGCAGTCCCGTACCGTCTCTTTAAAACCACTGCTGCGTGCAGTCAACCTAGCAACAACTGTGTTAGACCGACTTTCTGGTTATTGGCGAGAATGGTTATGGTTGCTAAACAAAATACACAAAACAGCTTGAAGTTGCTGTTGGGGTTTATGAAAGAGGAAGGTTCCCATTCGACCCGGTTTCTCCCGGGCACGCCCGAGTTTTTAGGTTTTAAAGATCACTGTCCAAGTGTCCCGCAAATTTCTCTTCTCGGCTCCAAAATATTCCGGGGATTCCAAAGTCATGAACATAGGACTCTTCTGTAAAGGTGGGCGAAAATTCTGCTTTTCCTACGGTGGAAAGAAGAACCTGCAACAGTAGGTCAACAGTCACCCGGCAACTAAATGGAAACGAACTGGGTAGGCAGAAAATGGTATGCAATAATTGCCTGGTGAGATTTACCGCTTTTTAGTGTTATCAGTAAGTTGCACTACTATTTTCAATGTGTAATGGATTAAAATTCTATCTTCTAATCCCCTTCTCCCGCAAATTAAGTATTATTATTTTTAACCTTTTGAAACCTAGCGGTAACTTTACATACGAGCAGGTTAAATATTAAAAAAATTCTACGTGGTGCCCACATTGCGTTTATGTGTTTTGTACGGATCTCAGAACAAACAGCAACTTTTGCCTTATAAAACATTAAGAGATTGGTTTTTATAACCGAAGTGGAGAGTGTTTACAGCGCGGTACGCACTGAGTCCGTATATAAAACAGACAGGCTTCGTCTTTAAAGGGTTAATTGTTGCGGTTCGTGTTTTTTAAAAAAAGATAAGAGTATGTAAGAGTTACCGCGGGCCACTTACGTTCTGCGGGCCCCTGTGAATACATGAGATAAACAACGTGCAATGTCTACCGCACCAACAAGCGGTCAGAGCCAACACGGTGTTCCTCCAGACAAGGAAACGCGTTACCAAGATATACCTACTTATTACAATCAACTTCAGTTCCATTGTGATGAAAATCCGCCCCGTATCTAATGCCACAGCACATTTGAGCTGCCCCCACCACCCCCACCCCCCACGTACACACTTTCCCCCTTGTGTGTGTTGTGCCAGCTTGCCCGTCTATTGGACATCACAACTGTACGTGAAAGAATGCTCTAAGGTAAGAAAATTCGTCCTTTTTCAAGTTTCGAAGACCAGCCTGTAGGGGCGCCACAAACAGGCCTGTAAACTCACTGAAGTGCTGAGTTAGCTACTTGCCTGTAGGTACATTTGACAGTTGTGGATGTAATGTATAAGGGAAAAGGGCGCGTACAAGTCGATCGCGATCATTTCCAGTTCAGTGCAATGGCATTAGACTTCGGATTCTCTTACCAGTCAGTTATAACCCTTTAAAAACGAAGCTTATCTGTTTTATATAAGGACTCAGTGCGTACCGCGCTGTAAACACTCTCCACTTCGGTCATAAAAACCAATCTCTTAATATTTTATAAGGCAAAAGTTGCTGTTTGTTCTGAGATCCGTACAAAACACATAAACGCAATGTGGGCACCACGTAGAATTTTTTAATGTCAAACCTGGTCGTATGTAAAGTTACCGCTAGGCTTTAAAAGGTTAAAGCTGAAACTTGGTAAACAGACCGTGTTTCAATATTTCGTGTTTTTGATGAAACTTAAATCACAGGTCCTCAAAAAACTTTAACCAAAAATTACACGCACCCAAGTGACAGGCCTTGTAATTACAGAATAAAATCAGTGTTACGTAATTTACATTAGTGCCCTCACAGACATAGAACAAGTAACAGTACGTCCCTTTTAGCGTTCCACATAGGTTACGTATTTGAACTGAATCACTACCGACTTTAATTTACCTTCCTTTCTTCGTGGCGTACTTATATACATACAGGGTGATTTAGGAGGAAAAGTCAATACTTTGGGGGATGACAGTATCGGTCATTTGAGAAAAATCTATAAATTTGTGTCTAATTCTAAAGAGTTGTTTCAATCTCCACACCTAACGCCGTTAGATTTTCCTTTGTTGGGTTGAATTAAGAGCGAAGTTTACCAACAAAAAAAACGAATTGCTCCCTCGCATTTTGGATGCTGCTGCGCGCATAAAGAAACGTGAAGATCAATTCAGACGAACAACACGCGATCTTCGCACGCGAACTGCAAACTGCACTGACGTTGACAGTGGGATTTTCGAAAAGTTATTTTGAACAATAACAAATTTGTCATTTCTGTGTCATAAAATTTTCATTGAAATATTAACTTAAAATTAAATTAAAATTAACAAATAATTTCAATTTCCTTTTTATCATTCACAATGCTTTTGTGTTTGTAGATTCACACACAACTCTATCTCAGTTAGGATACAGAATTATACACACGTTTATACAAACATTTTTTCTCACCACGACCCATGGCATCTTCTCCGAAAAAACTGATCTTTCCTCCTGAAACACCCTGTGTATTTCCTATTTCATATTTTTCACGCGATCCAACGGTCGATGATTACACATTGGAAACGTCTCGAGTTCCGATCCAGAGTGCAGATCAGGTATCCCGAGAGCATTCCCATGTTTCTCCTCAGTCTTGCCAAGCCAGAGTCACGATATCAACTTAAAATGAAAGCCAAGATCCTTCCACAAGATATGGAGTATCCCAGTGACTACAGATTCTAGATTCTCACATTTACTGTCTGGCAAGTGTTGGTTCCATTCCATGCAAGGACAAAACTTCTCTTCTCTATAGTCGTGGCCGATTCTGAGAGCTAGCCAGTCTGTCGGTTTGTTTTCTGTGTTTATCCATGTAGGGGTTTTCCTAACAACTTTACAAGTCCCTTCCTAGTTCCGCTTCATTTCTAATTTCTGTTTCAATATTTAAGAGAAATTCGAGTAGCTCAGTCAGTACAGTGTCGAGGCTATAGGATGTTACGATCATTGGCAGTGGCAAGAAATTCTGTTCTCCAAAATTTCCAGACTGGAACTGGAGACCACATGGCTTTGTATGGGTAACGGAGGCTTTTTCTCCGGGATTGGAGTAGCTGGGACGTGAAGCTGAACACTTATCAGACTTCAAGAATGAATGGAGCTGTACCTCTTCTCCCCTCATCCGTCTTCATGACATGTACAGTGAAAACTACTGTTAATTTTACTACAGTAACCAATCCTATCGCCTATCCCAGTGGCCGCGCGGTCTAAGGCGTGGGTTTGCAGCTGTTGGCTTGCTGGGGATTGCGGGTTCGAATTCTGCCGAGTCATGGCCGTCTGTCTCTCGTAAGTGTTACGTGTTGCCACGTACAGGTCTCTGCGTCGGGCTGATCACTCGTCCAGAGGAGTCCTAGCGACTGTGTGTGTCTGAGTACGATCGTGAAGCCACGATAATAAGGGGGCCTTGGCCCACTGGGGGCTGTTGCGCCCTAAAAAATAAAATCAGTCTTATCATTAGATGTTCCAAAATCTGAAATACTTAGACCGTCGTTAGGTAACCCACAAACAAATCTTGCCTTCTGTTTTTGTCCCTAACTGTAATTATGTTTTCTTGACTTCTTTCACAAGGCACCTCGGTTCCCTTGGCCCACTCTTGCCCCGAATCTCTGCGTCCGGGCCCAGCTCTCTGGCCGGTGTTCACCTTGATCTTATCTAGCAGGCATTAACCATTTGATTCCGAGCTCATTGTGTACTATAAACACGTTTAATCAACTCCATAAACCTTCCCAATTCTTGTATGGCACGCAGCGAGCCTGAGCCGAATGTTAATAGCACATGACGCACTCATTCATGAGTCCGTTTCAGAATTATTGCATGAACAAGAACCAAGGATCTTGCAATAGGTTACCTTGTCCTGCTTCTGCATCATCTTCCCAGTCTCCTTTCTTTGTTATTTTACTTACTCTTCTCTCATTTTCTATACCATTCTCCTTCTGCTACAGTGCCACTTCAATGCCACCTCCTCTTCAACTTCTCCATCCATTCTATCTCTACATCTCGTCTGCGTTGTTTTCCTCATTCTTAATCTTTTTCTTTATAGTCATCCTTCCATTATTATTACTAATAATGAGGGGGGCACCGAAGGGGAGCTGCCGGGCTACAGCCCCCCAAACTTCGCAAAACCGAAATTTAAAAACCACAGATTTTGTAGATATTATGACATCAAAAGTTCTACGTGATTTCTCCTTCGGCCAAATCAGACACTGAAATCGGCTGATGACCAGTACATTAGAATTTTGAAAAATAAATTAATAAAATTTAAAAAAACAAGAAGACAGGACACTGTGACTGAGTCACGGAACATGTAGTTATATCCGTATGTATAAATGCAGTTGCAGGCAGCGTTATGTTTTACTTACAGCGTGATTCTTATAACACAATTTTTAAAACCGAGATAAATTATACATAGTCTCAAGGTCAGCTGCCTCCCAGGGAAAAATTCTGGGTGCGCGCCTGTAATTATCAGCAATATAAGCCCCTAAGGGGGCCCAGTGTGTCCGAAATTTGGCGCTCCCAGAGGGGTGTTGACAAAGAAGGAACCTTCTGCTATGTTACCCTGCGTGGGATTTTAAAAAAGTTGCGAAATTTTTCGCAGGATCGTGGCTTCCCCGAAACGTCAGTAACTATTTAGCAGCCAACACAGTGTACAGTCCGAAACGTCGGTAACTATTTAGCAGCCGATAATGTGCACATATGAACCGTTGGTAACTATTTAGCAGAAGACACTGTACACGTCCGAAACGTTAGTAATTATTTAGCAGCCGACACAGTATACGCGTCCGAAACGTCGGTAAATATTTAGCAGGCGACACAGTGTGCACGTCTCAAAAGAGCCGAAACCTCTAAGCCCTATTTCCTTCAAGCCAAAAATGGATAAGTTAAGGCAAAGTAAGTTTAATAACTGCAAAGAACGCCTCTAGAAACTTCACACATCGCTGTATTACGGAATGTAGCCTCTGTTTCGCTAGCCTTACACTTTTTGGAGCATTGGCGTTGTGAAGAATGTTCGCCATAACTTCCAATTACACCACGTCGACAAGTGGAAGAAATATGGCGGCGACGTGACTCATATCTCCACGTAAACAAACCTCATTACCAAAACGTTTCCCCCATGCATTCCCCGCGCCCTCTGTCCCATCAACCCTCTTTCTGATTTACAGGTTCTGCTGACCCACCAACCGCTGTGTAAAGGCCGATCTTATGTTCATTACCACAGCAACAAAATGCATTACATCGTCCGGTGCTGTCAGCACTACTGCACAACCCTTACACAGTGGGCCGTCGTGCTGAAGTTTGGGAAGATGTGCCCGTCAGGGAGTAGATCCATTCAAGATCTTACTTACAGTATTAACGTTTTAAAGCCTAGCGGTAACTTTACGTACCACCAGGTTTAACATTAAAAAATTCTACGTGGTGCCCACATTGCGTTTATGTGTTTTGTACGGATCTCAGAACAAACAGCAACTTTTGCCTTATAAAACATTAAGAGATTGGTTTTTATAACCGAAGTGGAGAGTGTTTACAGCGCGGTACGCACTGAGTCCTTATATAAAACAGATACGCTTCGTCTTTAAAGGGTTAAAATCATATATTCTAGAAATATTGTTGGGGGAATCTAGACACACTCCAGGCTATTTCACTTCTTCCTAGCAGATTCTCCTGAACACACTAAAGATAGAAACTTAAAATATCGTGCAGTTTACACACCGTAATGGCCAAGATTTGAAACGGCAACGTTACAAATAAGTGACCTGCAGTAACAAAGTAGAGGTTTTCCCGTCCGTAATTAAACTAACTAACTAACTAACTCCATGGAGCAGAGGCCTTCTTGAGAAGCTAACAGTTTATCAGCTAGTCAAGAAATTCCCCGCATTTTATGGAACCCGAAGGTTCATTACCGCATTCACAAGAGCCCGCCACCTGTCCCTATCCTGAGCCAGATCAATCCAGTTCATGTCCTCCCATCCCACTTCCCGAATGTCCATCTTAATATTATCCTCCCATCTACGCCTGGGTCTCCCAAGTGGTCGCCTTCCCTCGGGTCTCCCCACCAAAATCCGGTATGCACCTCTCTCCTCCCCCATACGTGCCACATGCCCCGCCCATCTCAGTCTTCTCGATTTGATTACCCGAATAATATTTGGTGATGAGTACAGGTCATTAAGTTCCTCGTTATGTAGTCTTCTCCACTCCCCTGTCACCTCGTCCCTCTTAGGCCCAAATATCCTCCTCAGCACCCTATTCTCGAACACCCTCAGTCTTTGTTCCTCCCTCAGAGTGAGAGACCAAGTTTCGCATCCATACAGAACAACAGGTAAAATTATAGTTCTGTATACCCTAATCTTTGTGTTTTTGGATAGCAACCTCGAAGACAAAAGATTCTGCACCGAATGATAGCAAGCATTCCCCGACTTCAATCTGCTCTTAATTTCTTCATGAATGGAGTTTCGATTCGTTAGGGTTGTTCCCAAATATTTGAATTCTTCCACCCTTTCAAAGGATTTATTATCTATATTTATGTTGTGATTGTGTCGTGCATTCTGATTTCGAGACATGACCATGTACTTAGTTTTCTCAGCATTTACTTCTAGACCAATCTCCTTACTACCAATAATTAAATCTTCTGCATTTTTCTTTATGCTATGTACGCTTCCGCCCAATATATTAACATCATCAGCATAAACCAGAAGCTGATGTGTACCATTCAATTTCAAGCCCTCCTGATTTGCCTGAACCCTCCTAATGGCATATTCTAAAGCAAAGTTGAAAAGCAATGGCGACAGAGCATCTCCTTGTTTCAAGCCATTCTTAATAGGGAACGTGTCAGACAGATGTTTGCCTACCCGAACTCTGCTATATGTTTCACTTAGGCACATTTTTATTAACCTTACTAGTTTCATGGGGATACCGAACTCAATGAGAATATTATACAAGACCTCCCTCCTAACTGAATCATAGGCTTTCTTGAAGTCTATAAATAGCTGATGAACTGCCTCATTGTATTCCCATTTTTTCTCAAGTATTTGACGAATGCTGAATATATGATCAGTGGTTGACCTGTTACGTCGAAATCCACACTGATGATCCCCAATAATTTCCTCTGCATATGGAGTTAACCTTGACAAAAGGATGTTGGATAGAATTTTGTACGTAGTCGACAAAAGTGATATGCCTCGATAGTTATTGCAATCTGTCTTATCACCCTTCTTATAAATAGGCACAATGACCGACTCCTTCCATTCCTCAGGCAATTCCTCCTTATTCCAAATAGAAATAATAAGTTTATGGATTTCAGACCGAATAATCCTACCCCCTGCTTTAATCAATTCTGCTGGAATCTGATCAATACCTGGTGATTTGTGGCTTTTTAGTTTTCCAATAGCCATCTCAACCTCAAAGGCACTGGGCTCAGGCACTAGTGGCTCTGCTGTGTGTACTTCAATCTGCCTAACATCATTAACCCCGTGTATATTCAACAGCTGGGAGAAATGATTCCTCCACCTAGCCAAAATACTGTGGGAGTCTGCAACCAGGTCACCCTTCTCATCCTTTACTACATTACTTCTAGGCTGGTACCCCCTCTTAAACTCATTGATACCACTATACAAGTCTCTTATATTCTTGTTCTTACTGTTTGTTTCAATTTCATTAATTTTAGCTTTCAGATATTCCTTCTTTTTGTGCCTGAAATGTCTACTAGCTTCACGTCTTACGTTGTGCAGATTATCTCCATTATTTTGGTTTGGATTCTGTAACCACTGAATTTTAGCCTGCTTCCTTTTATCTAAAAATTCTGCACATTCTGCATCAAACCATGGTTTATGCTGCTTCCGTTCGTGTAGACATAGACTCTCTTGAGCCGAGATTTTGATATTCTCCTTAATGTTTTCCCAAGCCCTATTCATGTCCTCACTAACATTTAAGTTTTCCAGAGCTGCAAACCTGTTTGAGATCTTAAGCTGATACTGTTTCCTAGCCTCTAGTTCACTTAGCTTCTTGAGATTAAATCTCTCTACATCAAACTTCTGTGCTGCTTGTTTACTTACTGCCAGTCTTTCCCTAACTTTCGCAACCACCAGATAGTGATCAGTATCACAGTCAGCTCCCCTGAAAGATCGCACATCGAGTATACTGGAATGCCGTCTCCTATCTATCAATATGTGATCGATCTGATTGTGAGTCTTCCCATCAGGAGAGGTCCAGGTGTATTTATGAATATTCGGTGCGGAAACATAGTGCTCTTAACAACTAGATTCTTTGATGTGGCAAAGTTTACTACTCTAACACCATTATCGTTGCTATCCTGATGTAAACTCTCATTCCCAATAGTCGGTTTGAAAATATTCTCTCTCCCCACTTTTGCATTAAAATCTCCTAACAGAATTTTCATATGGTATTTAGGAAAATGATCAAAAACCCCTTCTAATTCCTCATAGAAGCTGTCCTTTGAATCATCACCCTTCTCTTCCGTTGGTGCATGCGCATTCAGAGCAATGATATTACACCAGCGGCCTCTCAGCACTATGTATGACATCCTAGCACTAACAAACTCCACTCTCTTGATTGCTGATACCATTCTCTGGTGCACAAAAAAACCTGTTCCCAATTGATGATTTTCCTGCCCTTTGCCATAGAAAAAAGTATACTCCCCGGCTCTTACAGTCCCTTCTTTGTCCCACCTAACCTCCTGTACACCCACTAAATCTAACTTGTACTTAGCTAATTCCCTGGCCACTGTCATAAGTGACCCTGGCCTATACATGCTCCTCACATTCCATGTTCCAAAACTCATATCCTTTTTCCGTAGCTGGGGTCGTACCAAAGAATCGGTCCAGGTCCGAGGCTTTGTAGGCTGTTTCGTAACATCATAATTTTTTACGGTGAGGAGTTGTTAGCACCTCGCCCAACCCCCAAGCTGGAGGACCACCCCTTGTCGGCTGTCCGCGACTGCTTATTCAATGTATCCGCAGCTACCCTCCATACCTGGAGGCCGTTCCTCCATCCGCAACCCGAGGACGCGCCATGCCGTGGTGACAGGGACCCACTTAACATGGTCCGTAATTAAACAATCTAATATAAAGACATGTGTGTATTATTAGGGTAAAGACGGGCCGCTGGGTGGCAGGTGACACAGGTGTGGGAGAAGAGAATGCTTGCACTATTCTGTTGAGGAACTTCGACAAAATGGGAGGAAAATATTAAATGGATCACAAAGAAATAGAATTTGAGGCTGTGGACTGGATTAATCTGGCTCAGAGGAAAAGTGGCGGGATTTTTTGAAGACGACATTTACTCTTCAAGATCTATACAACGTGGAGGAATTGCTTTGACTAGCTCAGGAAAGATCAGCTTGTGCAAAACGACTCTTCTCTATGGGATTCGTACGAAGGCGTAGGGTGACTAGAAGTATGAAGCCACCCATTCTTATCCTCGGCACTGAATTCAGGTGAAGATTTAGAGTAACGCCTTAGCCACTTCATCACAGTAAACGGGACTTTCGTAACACTCTAGACAGGAAATCAAGCGGGTGTACATTTGGTCTGGGCGCTATGGGCGACAGAGGAGACGCCTCCAGGAATCGAACCCTCCATCACCATGAGCTGAACCAGTAATCTAGTCGCTACACTGACTGAGCTATCCCTGGGCACATCATTAAGTAAAGTAACAAATAGATCGGAGGTAAGCAAAAAGTAATTAGCCCGTTTAAGAGGAGAATTTATCTACATTTTATTTCAATCTTCAGTTCGTACCTCACAGAGAACACCGTGCTTCGCTTAGAAGAAACAATTTACTACAATTGCTTAGAGAAAAATATCTGTTTTTTAAGTATCAAAATGCAATGTGTTGCAAAAGTACAGAACCTTTTAGTGTTAGATTTTGTACTACAAACATATATTTACCACTGGAGTTTAAATTATTAAATTTCTGTTGAGTTTGAATGCTACTGACTCAGGAAGTCTCTAGTTACACGAAATGAAGCGAAGCTGTCACTATGAAAATGAAAGTGTAATATCGCAGTAAACAATAAAGCAAAATGGGGCCTGTGATTATGATGCCAAGAACATTCTTCAATAGATTGAAATCTTTGAAATCCTAACCAATTTGCGTGTGGTATAAGACAGAATAAAGACGGACTCTAATGTTAAAGCACCTGTTATGAAAGGTAATCAAACAGGTTGAAAACTAGTTGTGGTTACTTTTTATGTTGCACTACGCCGTTGACAGGCTCTCATCAGCGCTGCATCCATAATACATAAACACGTTTCGATCCTATCGACTAGTTTGAATATCGAGCACAGCTGATGGTTCAGGTGGCAACTGGGGCCCACCCCTGGTGCCCCCACCCAACGTCAAACACGCTCCCACCAATGCATCATTACGGACACAGTGTTGATTTTCCCAAGGCAACTTGCAAGACAAAGTGTCGTTGGTTATACAAGGGGCGTGATAGAAACACTTCCGGATTTTTATTTTATTTATTGTTTATTTAATGACGCTGTCACTATCTCAGGCTAGACAGCGCTCAGTGGTAGGAAAACAAGTGGAAAAAAAATCAATTTGAAAATTCGAGCGTGGAATAATCTGACGTACTTTTCAGATATTTGTATGGAGGGGCTGAGAAAAATCATGAAGTTAGAGACGTATCCGGATTTGAACCCACTTTCCTTATCCCTGATAATATGTAGTATCGGTGGAAATCCGCGTTACCCGCAGAAGAGACTGTCCCAGTGCTATGTTACCCTCCACAAAATCCAAAAAAGAAGGATCATGTATCGAACCCAGCCCTTCGACATGAGAACACTGTTACTGGAGGCATGGGCCACTGTACAGCCACATTTACTGTCTTTCACAAACAAGTTTTTCTCATTATTAAATTACGTCATCAGTTTATCGTTGCTGATGATGTCTGCTTAATTAATCCTGGATGTAGTTCACGGATATTAAGTAGAAGGCAAATGACGCAACCAGACTCATTAAGTTGTTTCGTTTCCAATACGCATGCGTGATCTTATAATCTGCAGAGAGGACCTCTCCGTTTCAGGCTTAATTAAAGATGCCACAAATTAGCACTTAAGCAACAAAGAAAATTTAGACAAAACTTGTAAAACTACTATTAAAACACACTGCTAAGGAACTGCGTCAGATAACGAAATATTATCGCTCTGGAATTGTATGTATATTTGAAACAACACAGGCAAGCGTTGGCTTGGCGTATCAACCATGTCTTTCATTTGTGTACTGTTCGTCTTATCAAAGTAACTATGGCGTGTTCAGCTGTAATAATATTCCCATCTGTTGGTGCTATCACAAGTAATTCTCCATTTTAATGGTAATCTAGTAATCACGGAAAATATGGACACTCATATCATGACGCCACTCAAAGACCAAGCTTTATCTTAACCATGACAAACGGTGAAGATTCATATTTTAACATAGCTTACTCCGTGCATTTTAACCAACTTATTTTCTCTTATCAAACCAACTAAATGCACAAGCAGCATACAAAAGAGTATAGCCTCCTTCACTCCAACATGTTTCAGCACTACTGTGCCCTTTTCACAGAGTTCTTACACCAAGTTTTAAAACGGAACTGTTTGAAGGCGGCAAAGTAGTGCCGAAACATGTCGGAGTGACAAAAATCTGTACTATTATGAGTTGTAAACGAATTCAATTAATTTAGCAGAAGAAAATAAGATGGAAATTCCTGTTGTGACGTCACTCACAAACTAAGCTCTATTGAAGCAAACGTGTAGCCATGGCAAAAAATACGTCACTCGGTCAATTAATAACACCAAGAGAACAAAACGAAGCGGATTGTCTGTTGTCGTTTGATGATTTACTGCTGTTCGATTCTTCTTTTTTAGTCTACAAGAATTATTACCTTCTGCCTGCTTCAGGTCAAAATTAGCCTCTGAAGCTCTGAATGTTGTAGAAAATTGGTAGGAATCCTCGGACGGGGAACAGACGGCAAATGCTTCCACCAGCACAGGACAAAACAAACACAGAAAATACGCAGAAACAGATACAAGCCCCAAATGAAATACTAACACACGATTCCATTTGTTTCAGGTGTTCAAAACAACAGCTCTATTGCTCGTTTCAAATGTATCTGTATCACCTGTTTTAGCCTTAGGAAAACTTCGCATATCGCTAACGCAGCATGCTCATATATTTTGTATGATTCTTACATTAAACTGCCATCATGAAATTAAATAATATGGAGGGTTTCTTTTTGTCTTAGCCTGTGCCTTTGTCAGGTAAAAAAACAAAAATTTTAGATACAAGAGTGATTCAAGTAAATTTCACTCTTCAAGATGTTGCGCGTATCCACAAAATAAGACACGCGCTTTGCGTTATGAAAACCTCGTATTATTTTAACTCTAACACAACGCAATATTACACAAGAAGAGGAAATATTTGTTGTAAAAACCTGCCAGTATTGAAGCAGACTCAATATGTTCATATATTTTTCTTGTCTTTTACGGCAAATGAATTTGCATAACAAATCCCACGGTTTGTTATCAATGTCGTCTTTGCAATTGGCGCCATGTCCCAGAATGAACATTTTTCCTCTGTGTGTTTGTGCGCGTGCGTGCGTGTGTGTGTGTATGTGTGTGTAAATACGTACGGTTTCCCCTCCTGCCCATTTCAAGTGTGTATTTTCCTACTTTCACTAGCAAGATCTGGTTTCTTGGAACTGTGTACACATTACACACATTCCTCTATCGCTAGATATAGTCCAAGGCGGGCCTCACCTCTTCTCAGCAAGTGCTAATTGCAAGAGCCGACAGCACGATCGCTCCAACACTTTGTTCCAATAGTCGACTTACTAACTCCCGGAGCAAATCTCCAGCACCAGGTTCTAACCAAACAGTACATCGATCCATTTACAGAAATCAACCTACCAAAGCATATGGCCTTCTGTCCTAATTCTAAGGCTCATCACACACCAGCAAACACGATTAATCTTCGCGGTACAGACGACAAAAAAACCCCTGCTTGATTCTGTCTTAATTCAGCTAAACTTCCACTCATTATTAACAACAATTCTCAGTATTATTATTTGTTTTGTAGTTCCTTTATTTCCGCTTTTCTCCTGGCTTTTGTTATTCCCTTCATCTTTTGGTATCTAATTCTACATGTGCTACGCTGATCCCGGTGGCCGCTCGGTCTAAGGCCTGGGTGTGCGGCCGCTGACTTTCTGGGATTGCGGGTTCGAATCCCACCGGGGGCATACATGTTTGTCTCTTGTGAGTGTTGCGTGTTGTCAGGTACAGGTCTCTGGTTCTGGATGATCACTCATCCAGAGGAGTCCTACCGAGTGTGATCGTGAAGCCTCGAAAATGAGCAAGGCCTGGCCCACTAGCGGGCTGTTGTGCCACTGGGAATAAAAAAAGCTTGTCCTGGCCTTTTCATTGGCTAGACTGTGGAGTGAGCACGTAAGTAAATATATTTGATTGCTATAGGTACTGTCGTTTTGTTTAAATAATGAAGGATGGAGTGCAAAAGACATGCGGCACATACAGTGCGCAGAGAATTTTGTTGCGGAAACCTGAAAGAATGGTAAGATATAGATGTAGATGGGAGGATAATGTTAAAAAGGATCCTAAAGAAATAGCATAGGGAATTTGCGAAATTGATTCGTGTGGTTTAGTAATGTGGAGGTGGCAAAGAATACACCTATTGCATAAACTCCAGGGGATTTAATGAATGGCTCAAAAAACGTTAGTCTCTGACTCCCTGGAGCTTGCTTGACGCTTAAAATATACAGATTACCATTATTTAATGTGTTCCATGTCCGTGCACTATATTATACAAAAACACTAATCACCAACAAATGCACAAGGAGAATTTTATCATCAATCGTAACACACTCCCACATGTTTCGACCCTGTTGGGTCATCTTCAGGGAGTTCACTCCTCCAAAAACAACGCAGTACACAGTCAACAGCACATTCTCACTCAACTGTAAAGTGCAACCCTAGTGTAACGGTAACGGCAAGTTCTCCCTGAAGATGACTCAGCAGGATCGAAACATGTAGGAATGTGTTACAGTTGATGATAAAACTCTCTTTGTGCATTTGTTTGTGATTAGTGTTTTTGTATTATTATTATTATTATTATTATTATTATTGTTGTTGTTGTTGTGACTCCGCCTTGCTTTCTCTCAGTGGTTCTAATTGACACATTTTTACTAATAGACAAATAAGTACGTCTAATTTACACCCATTATAATTTGCAGTATTATTAATACTATCGCGGTGTCTGGGAGTGTGACGTCGTGCCGTCTGATATATAGGGAGCGACGTTTGGAGGAGCCTCTATCTTGTATTCTGAACTCAAAGCATGAAGTCCCTCCGAAACGTCGGCGCCCGCTCATCACACTACAAACATATCATCACAGAATATTGTAATATTAAGTCGCCGTTACAGAGCACGTCATTGGTACACGTCTGCAGGCACAGGACATTATTTTAAAATCATAATGCAAAGCCCGAATTTAATGCCCAGCCTCTTCAAAAAATTGCTGATACCTGTTTTCAAATACAGCAGCCCTTGGCCCAACGCCGGTTTGCTCAGCGAGGTTTTGAATATAAGCAGTTCAAAATAATCAAATATACTGGAGGAAAATGGCCGAAAGCTGACAGTTTTAAAAACACACGCCTAAAGGCGGGCGGTTAACGGATCAACAGCTCTGGGAGCCGCAACAATCTGCTACCCAGACAATGTAAACCGTTAATGTCTAATTAAAAGAAAGGGGGGTTCCACAAACGTCCGCGTCCACATGTCGCTACTTTCCCCATAATGATAGCACAAGGCGGGTTTGCCGAATATGGCCGAAGCACTGCAGCTAAGCCATGCGCTAGTGGCGGTATAGCTGCTGGTTTTGCATTGACTTTCATACTGCCTGTGCTTTGTGCAGATTCTATTAACATCTGTTTAATACCGCTGTCAGCAACTCACACCAGTCGCTGTCTAACAGTAGCCTGATTATTGGATTGTAATGGACGTTCTGTGATATATTACACGGTATTATCCCAGGGTCTACCTGGTTTGACTGCGTAAAACAATGAAAACCGGCAAATATAATCTGGAGTTTTAGGACCCAGATCGAACCCGGGACCTCCCAAATAGGAAGCATGAACTCTACCCTCTTTATAGCGGACGGTGCACGCCATATTGTCGACTAAACCTGAAGTATTCTATAACAAAAGGGGTGTCACCAATAAGGGTTATTTTTCCGTGCAACAAACTCGGAGGTGTGGCCCTTAACCGGCACGCTGTTTGAGTTAACATTAGCAGCATTCTCACGTTTCTGTACAATTTATAAAAGAAAAAAAAACATATTACACGCCTTCATATAGAAATACTATCAGCTGATTATTTGAGCAGAGAAATGTTTTATTGAAAACGTAAACAGAATGGGAGGGGCGACCAGAGAACAGAGTTCATCGCGACAGAGGGTGCAGTCCTCTGGTTGCTTTATATAAACTTTGTCGCATTTCAGTGAAGGGGCGGATATTTAAATTCAATCCTACCCAAAGTGCCCACTCAGCACTGTGTAAATATTACTAACAACGACAAAAGATTTTTCTCTCCCTCAAGGCGCCTAGATGGGGCCCCATCCTGCCTCCTACCTGATTGTTACTTGAGGTTACTTCTCCGGAGGTTAAGCGGAAGGGGCTCGACGTTGACCTCTCACCCCAATTTCGTGTGGAGTTTAAGAATAATAATTTACTCAGGCAATATATATATATTTATATATATACACACACAACATTGCTCTATATATGTGTAGCGTATTTCCTGCTGTTACAGTGACAATAAACACAGTCACACACACCACAGTACATATATATTTTTTTTTGCACGTTATGTCATTTTACTCCAAGGTTGTGCCAATATACTACATGTTTCGGCTCGGCCGAGCAATCATCAAGTACAAGTATTAGCCTGGGGTTGTGTTACTCCAGTTCTTTCTCCGAATGGTTTTACAGTCTAAAAAACAGTGGATTAGTGAAGTTTTCACTAACGCTTTCATACCCTTTTTATACTATTTTTTTATATTATTTGGTTAAGGATCTCTAGTTTTAACATTCATACACGTACCTGATGATGGCTTGGCCGAGCCGAAACATGTAGTATATTGGCACAACCTTCCAGTAAATGGTGTAGTGTGCAGAGTAAATACATGCTGTGGTGTGTCAGACTGTGTTTATTGTTACTGCAAGTGAAGTAACACACCGGGATGACCTGAGTTAAGATTGTATGTACTGCTGTAAACAGGAACAAATGCCCTGCTTACAAAGCATATGGAGTTTTCCAGTTTACAATTTCTATTGAGGCCTGATGGTGGCTGTTATCGGCCGAAACTTGTAGCCAAAGCAAATAAATATGGTATCTGACTGTAGAATTAATAAGCAAAAATGTACTATTGTGGAGCTATTAGAGTTGCTCCTACGCGTGTCTTCATTTCGCATACAGGGACAATTTTACTCAGATCCACTTACCGCCGACACAATAGGACCTTAATTAAGCAAGGTTAAGGCAATTTCCTTATTTAATGAACACAAGAACAAGTTTCAACTTCTCACAAAGGTGCACTTAGAAGTATCAGAATTTTACAGTTTCGCGTATCAACATGTAAAAGGAATAACAGACAATGTTATTGCATTCAGCAATGTAACGTTACATATCGACGTCGCTCTTTATATGAAGACTGTCCCCGCCCCCTGCCCGGAAGGTGACACGATTGTCTTAAAGTATGTTGAGCTTCAAGGTTTTTATGTAATTCTATATTATTATGTCGAGTTAAGGTAGTTGTGTTCCTTTATTTGGGCCTAAGAGGGACGAGGCGACAGCGGAGTGGAGAAGACTACATAACGAGGAACTTAATGACCTGTACTCATCACCAAATATTATTCGGGTAATCAAATCGAGAAGAATGAGAAGGGCGGGACATGTAGCGCGTATGGAGAAAAAAGAGGTGCATAAAGAATTTTGGTGTGGAGACCTGAGGGAAGGCGACCATTTGGGAGACCCAGGCGTAGATGGGAAGACAACATTTAAATGGATCTTCAAGAAGTGGGATGGGGACATGGACTAGACTGAGTTGGCTCAGTATAGGGACAGGTGGTGGGCTGTTGTGAATGCGGTAATGAACCTCCGGTTTCCATAAAATGTGGGGAATTTCTTGATTAGCTGAGAAACTGTTAGCTTCTGAAGAAGGCCTCTGCTCTATGGAGTTAGTTAGTTAGTTAGTTAGTTAGTTAGTTAGTTAGTTAGTTAGTTAGTTAGTTAGTTAGTTAGTTGGTTGGTTGGTTGGTTGGTTGGTTGGTTGGTTGGTTGGTTGGTTAGTCAGTCAGTCAGTCAGTCAGTCAGTCAGTTAGTTAGTTAGTTAGTTAGTTAGTTAGTTAGTTAGTCAGTCAGTCAGTTAGTTAGTGTTAGATATTTTAACAGCGCCTTACACTTACTTCGCTGCCTACGAGGTGCCACAAACCTAAATTACAAAATCCAGCTCCTGCAGTGCCATTTTGACCCTGAGCCACGTCCTGTGCTCGCCGCAATGTGTGCTGTTCTCACGTTGCCAGTTGTTCGTGCTGCAACTGATCCTCATAACTGATGCGACAAACAGTTTGAAACAAAACACTACTGACAGCTATGACGTCATAGTCATCACTGCTATCTACATCTGCACGTCTCCTTTGATGGCCAATATGTTCATTTGTCTTTGAAGATAAACATTCCTGCACATTCCTCGAAATTATTTTGCTACACGAATTGTCTTTTGGAATTAGTTGTTAAATAAAAGGCACAATTTTAAATATTAGGCTCTGCTGGTACACGTTTTGTATCCTGTATAGGCACCAGCGTGAGACTTGTAGTGGTGCAGGCTACATTTATTTCAGGAGAAAATAAGCTAAATTTATGGGGGCCTATTTAGGCATAGAAAGCATAAATTCAGTACAGAATATGTCCATGAAAGTCTATTGATTAACGGTGAGTTCAGTTATATATGCTGTATTTATGTATCTTCAAAATACAGTGTGTGAGAATAGCGTAGGCTGTTTCAATGTTAAGGCAGGTATTGTATGTAAGTACCACTAAAACATCAGCGCCCTTCTAGGATACTACGCAGCGTCGGATTGTAATCCTTTACCGACGTTTCGGGACAAAGTATCGGTCCCATATTTAAGGGTTAAGAAGTCCAAAACCCTTGAAGATGGGACCGATACGTTGTCCCGAAACGTCGGTAAAGGATTACAATCCGACGCTGCGTAATATCCCAGAAGGGCGCAGATCTCATCAGCATCGCGACGGAAGTCTGAAACCACGGAACGTACCACTAGATTTTGCAGGTGTTAAATTTCTAAGACAATGTTCTGAACACATCCACGTGTTCTTGGGACATGCTATATATATATATTAGTTTGGAGCAGGACGCGTCACAAGTGTTATAGTATGCTATAGTGAAGAATCCACATGCAAGTTTGGTACGTGCTATGTGGGGGTGGGGTGGATCCCCGGTCCGGGATCAGGTCATGCAGTGGCGTGAGAACAGGGCGGAGGTGCAGCGAGCCACGATAGAAGACTCGCACTGACTGCAGCCACTGGTCAGATATCAAAAGTTTCACTGAAAAAAACTGGCCTTCCTTATGCGGTCAATTAAAATACAGCGTCATCGCGCAACACGTATAAAACACGAGTTTTGAAAAGGGTAGAATACATTTCAGATAAATACAGCTGGTATATAACCCCGGATATTCTGCTGAAAATATAACACATTTCCGAAAGAATCTTCTGGTTACATATTTATTTATCCTGAAGTAAGAGGCAGCAATTTCCTTCGAAGCACTTCTAAATTTCTACACACCGTCACATGCATTTTACTAACCTGAAGATAAATGGAACGTCTAATTCAACCTTCTAGAGACCTGAAAAAGGTATATGACTCATTCACATGGTGTCGCTGGGAATCGAACCCGCAACCTTTTGGCTTGTAGCGCAGTGCCTCAACAAACTGCGCCACCGCGTGCGTGAGATTGTTAAACCTTTAAAGACGAAGCGTATCTGTTTTATATAAGGACTCAGTGCGTACCGCGCTGTAAACACTCTTCACTTCGGTTATAAAAAACCAGCCTCTTAATGTTTTATAAGGCAAAAGTTGCTGTTTGTTCTGAGATCCGTACAAAACACATAAACGCAATGTGGGCAACACGTAGAATTTTTTAATGTTAAACCTGGTGGTACGTAAAGTTACCGCTAGGCTTTAAAAGGTTAAAACCATCACGAAACGTAAGCTAACACAGACTTACAGACGTACACCCAACTCAGATTACAAGCCAACACAATAGGCGCAGTGAACTCGCAGGTCTGGAAGCCACCTGCACAGGTGCTGTGATACAGAACGCCTTTCTGTATCACAAAATACGAAACTTAAATCCACTTTCCTTACCTCATAGGCAGAAACATAACATCTCGTGATTCTACATCCTTTATTATTAATACGTAATTCCACGCTTAAATTTCAAACGGCGTTTTACGTTGTATCATATATTAATTTAAGAAGGCTCCGGGTGCGAGCGTCTCCGGTTCACTGATTATCCCGTTGCATGACAGACTCGCTTAAATCACCCGCCAACACCACAAGACACATGGCTTTTTAAAGTGGTGGAAATACGAAACGGAATTTCGAGTCTTTTAACATTCCACCTCACGCTGTAATGGTACGAAGAAATGAAGAAACTACCGACGTACAGGGAGACTCGAAATACCTGTATCGCCAAGCACGCGAATATTGTGTATGTGATCGTTGGTGGTTCGTTGTAACTACGCTGTCATTTATGAAACTGTGTAACGCAGGTGATAGGACGCCTGGTGACTATTGAACAGGAAACGGTCAGAAATGAAGCCAGAGTGTCCTGTTTTGATATGTAAAACCAAAATATCTGCATGTAGGATTAAAAAATCCACAGGATGTTCTGTATTCCGACAGATACTGAAAGTGAACACATTCCCAACAGAAGTTTAGAGCGTCAGTGCTAGGCAGAGCAGAAGTAAAGTTAGCTGTTATTTGTTTAACGTTCAAATTCCATTTGTTACAACATGTGCCACCAACTTTAAAATTCAAAAATTCTTCCTTCTGCCCACACAGTGTATTTATGTGTTTTGTGTGGATCTCAGAACAAACAGCGATTATTTCCCTATACAGCATTAACTGACTGGTTTTTATACCCGAGACAGTGTGTTTACTGCGCGGTAGGGACTGAATCTTTAAATATACTTTCTGCCCACACAGTGTATTTATGTGTTTTGTGTGGATCTCAGAACAAACAGCGATTATTTCCGTATACAGCATTAACCGACTGGTTTTTATAACCGAGACACCGAGACGGAGTGTGTTTACTGCGCGGTACGTGCTGAATCTTTAAATGTAATTCAGGTTAATTAATTTTCGCCTGTGAAGCCTTAAGCACTACAAAAATACATGTAAAAGAGTTGATGCTTATCAAAACGTGTCATTAAACGCGGGGATAGTTGGCAATAACTGTAATTAGAGGTAATTAAAGAATTTACAGTGACCGTACATGGCCGACACAAATTTAAACATGTTTGCAAAGTGCAAACACCTGATAATACAGGACACGGACGGTTTTCAACAGGGAACAGAAAAGCTCGTTCCACAATACGAGAAATGGTACAGTTTTGGCGGGGACTGTATGGAGATGCAGTGGGAAAGGAGTGCAATTAAATGTGAACTGTTGTTATTACAGCTGCAATTAAAGAAAACAAAGTACAGTCGAGCTCGTTTTTAACGTCATGAAAGGGAGTGAATACTTTGCATCTTTACAAACGCGTGTTTTTATTACCGAGGAGTCTAATGTTATGTTTAACAGTGAGGAATTAATTGGCACCAGAGATTATCTGACGTTATAGGCGGGGTGTCGCATAAACCGATGTCGTTTAACCGGGTTCCACTGTATAAGAACTGCAAACTCACTTTCGACAGACGAGAGTATCTCAGACACAATTTACACTTGATGTTCTAATTTTATATTAAAGTGCGTGTCGGCAGAGTTCAATTGTTTAATGGAGCTGTAATGCAACACTAAATGTGGAGCTTACATCTCTTCATGCCCAGCGGCTACACCGTGCTTACTGGAGCCCGCTATCAAGGCTACTCTGTGGCTCTGCTTAATTACATGCACACTTAAGGCGAGGAAAAAGAACTTATAGGGCACCCGATAGCGACTCTAGAACAGTAACGACCTGCCTATCGATTTAGTGTTGCGGTAACGACACAGTTGCATCTGAAGTAGGTTTCTGTTGTACATTTCCTAATCCGAGAAAAGAGACACAACACTAGACACTGAACACTTTCCTCAAACACGATAATTTGCCATCGATTCCCGATGGTGTCATTGGATTTTTCATTGGCATAATCATTTCGGTCGCGCTATGGCCCTGGGATGGACTCAGCCTCTAACAGAAATGAGTACCAGGAATATTTCCTGGGGGGTAAAGGCGGCCGGTGCGTAGGGCTGACAACCTTAGCACCTTCATGTGCCGATTGTCTAGAGATTCTGGGAGCCTCAACCTCCTGGAACCCTGTGGGTCTGTCCAGGCCTGTAATGGGATTGCTACATATTACACTCACCATTCTGCAGAACAGACGGCGTGGATCGATGGACAGGTCTTCATGGGCAGTAAATTCTAGAACAAACAGAAGTTCAGTATCGAATAAATAAAACGTATTTACTCCAAAACATTACAGTAAGTGGTAAGTTACATTCTCAAAAGCAAATGAAACGCTGAATCTGCCAAAATAAACTGTGACAATATCGCAAGGGGCTTCGCCCAGAGTGAAAAAGAAACAAGCGAAGTACCTTGTGCGGAAAAGACTGAGGCATGCCTGTGAGGGACGGCTCTGCGTCTCTTTGTTTTCGGAGTTCAAAATATATATCACAGCCGGGAAGAATTTATTGGGGTGGGGGGATTTTTAACTTTTCGTTGTAGGCAATCCGAAGTACAGATTTTCGAGCCTCAGAGCGGGCAAGAAGGGTTGCAGGGTGAGGCTTGACAGAGGCAAGGAGCGCATGTGCACAGACACTGTCTATCTGTAACCTTTTAAAGCCTGGCGGTAACTTTACATACCGCCAAGTTTAACATTAAAAAATTCTACGTAGTGCCCACATTGCGTTTATGTGTTTTGTACGGATCTCAGAACAACAGCAACTTTTGCCTTATAAAACATTAAGAGACTGGTTTTTATAACCGAAGTGGAGAGTGTTTACAGCGCGGTACGCACTGAGTCCTTATATAAAACAGACACGCTTCGGTTTTAACCTTTTAAAGCCTAGCGGTAACTTTACATACGACCAAGTTTAACATTAAAAAATTCTACGTGGTGCCCACATTGCGTTTATGTGTTTTGTACGGATCTCAGAACAAACAGCAACTTTTGCCTTATAAAACATTAAGAGACTGGTTTTTACAACCTAAGTGGAGAGTGTTTACAGCGCGGTACGCACTGTGTCCTTATATAAAACAGATACGCTTCGTCTTTAAAAGGGTTAATTATTAGTCACTGAAAATAGTTCACACAGATATTGTACCCTTAGCTTTACATTACCTACAGGTAAAAACACTTTTCCACCCTTGAAAATTTGTCACTCAAGACATTGCAGTTTCGGATGTTAGATATGGCGGATGTCAAAAGCCTCAAGGTGAGTCACGTATGAAATTGTCTTCTAACGCGCTAGGTATCGGGTTCTATTTTTACCCTGGACTTTATATCAAATAGACCACATTTGGAAGCTAGTTCTATACGGCCGTTGTCAGGAAATGCTGAACGGCAAGGTGTTCTGTGACGTAGGGTAATGTAATTTGGCGCAGAATAAGACGCTTCAAAACAGCGAGCTGCCTTCACCAGTTCAAACGCATTTCACACCACTAACGGTCTTTGCACACCGAAATCAAAGTACTTTATCCAAATACGTCTCTCTACGCATTTGTGAGCGCCATAATTATTTTAAAATACACAAATTTTCATTTCAAGATTAATTTGCCCACACATTTCTTTTTTTACGCAATATCCAGGCTGGGTTTATGAACCGCCCATTCTCTGATCCACTGAGTATCGGGGTTGTTTACCCGAGGGAGTAATTCACCGTTCATGTACGCCTAGAATCGAGATTCGCACGTTGATCTATGGGTCCGACATCTCATATTTTATAACCATGGCGAGGTAAAAATCGGTAAATTCGTCCATGCATGAGAATAGTGCCAATCCCCGCGGCCGCGCGGTCTAAGGCGTGGGTCTGCAGCCGCTCGCCTGCCGCGATTGGGGATTCGAATCCACCCGCGGGCATGGATGTATGTCTCTTGTTAATGTTGTGTATTGTCAGGTAGAGGTCTCTAAATCGAGCCGATCACTCATCCAGAGGAGTCCTAACGAGTGTGGCGTGTCTGAGTGTGATCGTGAAGCTTTGACAAAGATGGGGCTCTGGCCCACTAGGGGCTGTCGTGCAATGGAAAATAAGGAGAGCAGAGGTAGGACTCCACTTATTAATTTCAGCACCAGACGGCGGTGGGCGGTCAACACAATGCCCCGGCCTCTTTAGTCCTAGCTTAAGAAAGAGACGCCGGTACCCACTGAATAGGAGACTGTGTGGGCCAAAGGCCGCTCTGGACCTTTTTGAGGAGAGAAAAACTCTCTTGTCCCCGTCGGAATGGCAATGCTTGATTCAAATTATTATTTAATAAGATCGGTTATATAGTTATGATTAAAATAAATAAAGAAATTGCAACCTCATCATGTCGCAGCATCCTCTGCACATAATTCTGCCTCCATTTACCGGACAGACCGTCAGACCACGCACCGGCTTCGGTGTTACAAACATCAACCGCTATCAGTGCTACCGAGTCTCCTTGGTAGGTTGGAAGGGGGGATATGGTTGGCTGATTTCATCTCGCAATGTCGGAGATATACCCGTGACTACAGCGGCATCTGCTTCAGCAACGTCAATCCATCATCATTACTGGAAGGAAATTTAGTACTCGCTCAAGCCGTAAAATTCTACATTCAGATGTCACGTAATGTGTGATATGATCCAAATATTTGCTGCGGAAGGTGTATGACACACAACCTACAGCGTGCGTAAAGTGATGGCTGAGTGTATAACACTGCTTTTTGTACGACGAAGGTCATGGGTTCAAATAATAAAATCCCCTGGTCTTCTCTAAGCCCCCACTCAATACCCAGACTTTGTCTCAATTTAAAATATTGCCTCTGTGATCTTTCCTAGACATTAGTCCCTAAACATCGGCCAATTAGATGCTCTAGTGTCCCAGTCAGCCGATCCCAGTGGCCGCGCGGTCTAGGGCGCAGGTCTGCGGCCGAGCGCTTGCTGGTACCGTGGGTTCGAATCCCACCGGGGGAATGGATGTTTGTCTTGTACAGTGTTTGTGTTGTGAGGTAGAGGTCTCTGCGACGGGCCGATCCCTCGTCCAGAGGAGTCCCACCTGCTGTGGTGTGTGTCTGAGTGTGATCAAGTGAAATCACAAGCACCCTCGACACCTGCTGTGAACAAGTAGGTAGAAGAGGGAAGGACTAAGAAAGAAAGAAAGAAAGAAAGAAGAAAGACAGCCCCAGCCAAAGAACAGAGCCTTACATAAACCACAACTAACTCCATGGAGCACAGTTTTACTTGACAGTCTAATAGTCGCTTAGACAATAAAAGAAGTCTCCTGAACACTTCATAATTTATGATTTAGTACTATATCCGACCCTGAGTCACACCAACGCAGCCCAGATCCTCCTGTCCACATTCACATCATCCTTCCATCGACGTCTCTTTCTTATAGGTTTTCCTACCAAACCCTTATGTGCACTTCCCTTCATTTCCATGCATACTACATGCCCTGCTTACCTCATCTTATTGATTTCACAAACCTGTTAACATAAAATGACGTAGACACTCAAATTGCAATTTTGCACGACATGAAAATATATGGACGAGCGGAGATAGAACTCCAGTCATTCTTAACATCGGCACTAGTTCGAGGTGTTTAGTAATCTTCAGTTTCCTGCAGCTTACCTCTCGGAGGAGGGTTCCAAGTGCCCATTGAATATCACGGTAGGTGGGTCTCAGATCCGGCATGAAAGCAGTGGGACATAGATAAACATCTTATGCCTACTGGGAATTGAACCAAGATGCCTCAGTTGTCCAGCCCGTAGCCTAGTCACTATACTGACTGAGCTATCCTGGTTCCGATATTTGGTGAATGGTACGAAGACTGAAGATTTTCATTACATAATTTGCTATATCCTGTGGTTACATTCTCCTTCCTAGCTCCACATACTCTCAGCGCCATTTTGCCTTAACCCTACAATGCTGGCCTCTGTCGTCAATGCATATTAGTGTACTATGCATTTAAAATCTGTCCGTCCTGGGCAGTGGCTGCAATTTAAACCTCAGCGCTGCTGAATGTTTAGACATGCTTTAACCCTTTAAAGACGAAGCGTATCTGTTTTATATAAGGATTCAGTGCGTACCGCGCTGTAAACACTCTCCACTTCGGTTATAAAAACCAGTCTCTTAATGTTTTATAAGGCAAAAGTTGCTGTTTGTACTGAGATCCGTACAAAACACATAAACGCAATGTGGACACCACGTAGAATTTTTTAATTTTAAACCTGGCGGTACGTAAAGTTACCGCTGGGCTTTAAAAGGTTAAGCCCTACTAAGCACAGGCAAACCTGTGTCAGACCTGAATCTGTCACTGTCCTGACTACAAAAATTTCTGTCTTTCATAAACTGATACCCTTTAGTATGTTGGAAATTCATCGACGTTTCGGAGGAACGTACTGTCTCCATAGTCACGATTGTCCCCTGAATATGGAGGCTGCAAGCCCCCGCTAAAGGGTGATAAATTTTTACGAAACTACATGCGCCACAGCGGTGACGAGAACGATGTTAGTTAAAGCCCAACCCACACGATTTGTTTAATACGCAGCGCTTACAAACATCCTTCTTGCAGGAACACTGAAGTTAAATTACATAAACAAACAAAGGCGCACATTTACACGTGGGGCCTGAATATGACGCATCAATCCCCTAGACATCTGATCCATCCCCCTCACGATGCATAAGACCACTCGGTGTGGTAAGTTTGAAAACAAACCCTCCCTATGATGATAAATCACCATGAAAATATACTACTGCTCTGTGCGGAATGCAAATTACACACTTGCACTAATGGTATCAACAGTGGAGACGTATGGAGTGGAAGGGCGGGGGAAAGAGGAGCAATTTAGAAGAAAGAACTTCCGGTCAGCAAAAACACACACAAAGTTGAAATATAAAAACACACCGACAGAAATAACAACAAATATATTTATAAAAGCGAGATATGAACATAGAAAAATATAATTAAAAGCTTCTTCTTACGTCACTGTTGCTATCATTGTCTGCTTCTGTGAGTTTAACCCTTTAAAGACGAAGCGTATCTGTGTTATATAAGGACTCAGTGCGTACCGCGCTGTAAACACTCTCCACTTCGGTTATAAAAACCAGTCTCTTCATGTTTTATAAGGCAAAAGTTGCTGTTTGTTTTGAGATCCGTACAAAACACATAAACGCAATGTGGGCACCACGTAGAATTCTTTCATTAAACCTGGTCGTATGTAAAGTTACCGCTAGGCTTTAAAAGGTTAAGGAATTTATGACACGCCACTGACGACATATTATCATTGTTATTAGGTTGCAGAGAGTTCTTGTATGCCATTGGTACCATAAATTTACTCATATTACATTAGCCGAAAAAATTATGATACGCCAGTGCCCCTACTGTAGCAGCTTCCTGCCATTATCATATCAGCCCACCAAAGCACGCCTACGCCACTGAAACCACATACTTTTGTCATGTCAGCTTATAAAACTTAAGGCACGCCTTAAGCCAGATTTTATTTTGACTGCTCACATCTTGCGTAGGAACTGCCGTCTTAAAAACGTTATTGGAGGAAGTACAGAAGGGACGAGAAGACGAGGAAGAAGTTGTAAGCAGCTACTCTATGACCTTCGGGAAACTAAATGTACTGGAAACTGAAAGACGGAGCATTATATCGCACTCTGTGGAGAACTCACTTTGCAAAAGGTTGTGGAGCTCTCGTAAGACAGACTGCATCATGATGATGATGATGATGATGATGATGATGATGATATTTGCGCATGCAGGTATTTATTCGCTATCAACTTATTGTTCCATCAGTTATCTAAACTACTGACAGGGTTATTAAATAACGACGTGGGAGGAATGTGAAAGGAAGCGTTTGTAGCTAAGTGAATGTACTACCCCGACATTTGTTTGGCGAAACTGAGAAAAATCAAGAAAACCCAAAGTCATGACAGCCACTCTCCTGATCGGTATCTGAACCTGGACCTTCTGAAAAAGCAAGGAAGGTTCCTGCACACACGGCCGGGTCCCTCGTCTCTTACGTCCCGCACTCATCAGTATACTCTCCAAATCGGCTTTGACGCCCTAACATTTCCCTTATCGTATCGGAACCAAAAATATACACAAGCCACTGTAGACTTACGGTGCATTATTGTACCAGATCACGGAAATATCTGCACGCCACTGTAGCCTTACGGTGCTTTATTAGATCAGATCACGGAAATATCTGCACCTCACTGTAGTCTTACAGTGCCATTTTTATATGACAGCACGGAAATATCTGCACGCCTCTGTAGCCTTGCGGTGCCATTATTGTAACAGAGCACGGAAATATGTGCACGCCACTGTAGCCTTACAGTTCCCATTATTATATCAGAACACGGAAATATCTGCACGCCACTGAAGCCATTAGCAATCCCCTACTAATGTCTATTACTAAAGCCAAATTTTTCTCGGTTGTCACGTCCGTGCTCTCCTGAGTACGTGATTTTGTGACGTCATAACTACCTAGAAACCCAAGTGCAACTGGGGCGGGTTCATGTAGGTAATAACAATTCATCACAGCACATCAGTGTTTGTCCGAACATATTCCTCTTATCCACATTTCGTGCACTTGCGCCTGAAGTTCCGAAGGCAATGCATTCAAAACACTCTGGATACAATTCATTGTGCTCGAGACGGCGTTCTTGAACCTTACTTAATTCCAAGTACAACGGTAATTAACGAAACGCTGACCGTTTGTAATTAAGGCCTTCCATGTAATTTGTTGGACCCAAAGTTGCTCTTTAATGTGTTCCATATCCGTGCACTATATTATACAAAAAACATTAACCACCAACAAATGCACGAAGAGTTTTTTCGTCAATTATAACACACTCCTACGTGTTTCGACCCTGCTGGGTCATCTTCAGGGAGAAAGTTTCCGTGGTCTCGGCTTGTGAAGCCGAGACCACAGAGAGTTCACGCCTCCATAAGCGGCGCAGTGCACAGTTAACAGCACATTCTCGCTCAACTCTATAGTGCAACCTAGTGTAACGACAACGGAAAGTTTCTCCCTGAAGATGACCCAGCAGGGTCGAAACATGTAGGAGTGTGTTATAATTGACGAAAAAACTCTTTGCGCATTTGTTGGTGTTTAAAGTTTTTTTTTTTTTGCCAACGTTACTGTGTTTACAACAAACCTTCAAAGGGCTATAGCCTGAGCCAGATTAATCCATTCCAGAAACCTGCACCTTAATGTCAGTAAGCGTCATTTCACTGTCCTCCCAGGTTTGCCTGGAACGCTCTATGCGTCGTACAGAATCTCTATTTTGTATTTCCGACGTAGTGTTTTTATGCATATTTCTGTTGCCCCAAATGCCTGTCTCATAACCCTACAGCCGGTGCTCGCCCAACTGAAAACCCCAACAGTAAAGCGACATACGTAAATTTTAATACTAGAAATAAAAATTCATTTTACGCCATAGAAAGCTGAGGTGGCAAAAGTTACTCTTACACTATCCCGAAATATACCTGAAGCAACGGTGAAACACCACAAAAAAGCCTCAGGTTAATCAGGGTTTTGGCAGGGATGCACAAATCCCGGGCGTCAGGTGGCAGTGGTGACCAAATTTTGTGCTTTGGCGCCAATATTTTTGTACCCTCAGTATGGATCTTGCTGCATGCCACATTTCTGTCTCCCATAATTGCATGGGATGGACAGATATTTTAAAAATCAAAAACTGCCTTAAAATTATAATTGTAAGGTAGGTCCTCATATATTAAATACGTGTGCATCCCTGTGTAGATCGGAGTTCCTACCGGAGATCCTATAAATACGAATCACAGATGCAAATGTGTAAGTCAGCTGGCTCAGTGACTGCATGATCTAACGAAATAACAAACGTGCAGAGGCCAGAGATGTTTGCGGCTATACATTTCATCCATTTTCTATTCCAAAGAATCATGCCCCTTCCTCAGAAGCTAGTATACAAGTAGACATATTCTGGCCCACGTTTAAGCTATTACAGCCTAGCGGGTAATTCACGTTGCGCCAGATTCAATATTAAAAATTCTACGTGGTGCCCACATTGCGTTTATGTGCTTTGTACGGATCTCAGAACAAACAGCAACTTTTGCCTTATAAAACATTAAGAGATTGGTTTTTATAACCGAAGTGGAGAGTGTTTACAGCGCGGTAGGCACTGAGTCCTTACATAAAACAGATACGCTTGGCCTCTAAAGGGCCAATTCCATGAGACATTGTCGTGTTCGTAACAGCCCACAGTCGGCCTTAAAACTTGACACAGCTGAAGCCATTCCACAAGCTGACATTCTACCTTTTAACATTTATTAATTCCTACCTTGCCCCACCGAGGCGAGCGATGTGCCCAATGATCTTCCTTTTCACATTTCCATACTACATTTTTCTATGAATTTCTTACGTCATATTGCCCATCGTATTCCACACGTGCTACACGTGCTGTTCAACTAATCAGCATCCATTTGAATACCCTAATAACGTTTTGCAGGATATTCAATTTACGGATCTGCTAAAGGTTACGAAATAACTGCCTATACTGGTCCTGACCTCCCCAGCCCTGCATCCATAATTTCTTACGTATTTAATTACCAATTTATATTAGAACAATATAAATTACCATGTCGGTACCCTGGCCGAGATTTTAACCCCGGACCTAGTGAATAAGAATTTGAAAGCTTTTTCTTTTATCGCCATCTTCTGTGAGTTTATGTGTTACGGAACAGTGTGTTAATAAGTTAGCAAAATTACCTAGTAATTTTTAATAATAGATTAGGATTGTGAGGTTGCTAAAATTAAGAAGGATGACATGGCAGCAAAGCCTGAAGGGAAAATATCACTTGCAAGACCCAGTCGTAGATCGGATAATAATATTAAAATGGATCTTAAACAGGACGCTAAGCTTTGGCCTAGATTTACGTGGCTCAGTGTAGGGACAATTGGAAGGCTATTGTAAACACGGGTTAGGGTTCCATAAAAGTTGTAGTATTTCTTAATAGTCTGATAGACTTATAGCTTCTGAAAATCTGTTCCATATAGTTATACTTAACAGACGGCTGCTGTTGGTGTTCGTGGCTTAACGCATTATTCACACCGAGCAGACTTTAAAGAACGCGGACACGCTTCCGTTTTGTAAAACATTTCTCCGCATTACTTGCATGCATTTAGTAATTCGGATCACCCAGCGTGAGAAGAGGCACTTAGGTCTACAAATTCGAAAATAACTCACAAAATTCTTACTAATGACAAAGCACTTTCCCTAATTGGATGCATGAAATCTCTTAATAATACGGGTTCCAACACGTCACGTCTCGGCATTTACCCCTCGCAGTTACCTTCCCCTCCAGGCGGTTACATGCCCACCGGCTATCCAATCACTGCGACGTCCAGCGTGACACAAAGGTTTTCTGACACATTGTGACAAGTTTACATCGAATTCTTACAATTGTTGTTAAACTGGAACCTAGCAGAAATATAAAAATTGTAGAATAATAAATTATGTGGTTTGGGAATGAGAGGTAATTGTTGGCATGTGAGGAATCTATTGGAATATGAGGTAATTTTTGGAATGTGAGGTAATTGTTCGGATGTAAGGTAACTGTTGAAGTGTGAGCTAATTATGTGAATATAAGGTAATTTTTGGAATGTGAGATAATTCTGGAATGTGTGGTAATTTTTGTAATATAAGGTAACTCTTGGAGTGTGAGGTAATTATTTGAATATGAGGTAATTTTTTGAACCTAAGGTAATTGTTGGAATGTAAGGTAACTCTTGCAGTGCGAGGTAATTATGTGAACATGAGGTATTTTTTGGAATATGAGATAGTTCCTGGAATGTGAGATAATTTTCGGAATGTAAGACAAGTGTTGGAGTGTGAACTAATTATTGGAACATGAGATAATTACCAGAGAGTTGGGTTACAAACACAAGTCCTGTCAAAATGTTGTGTCCACAAAAACCAGTTTCTTCTCTTTATATTTCTGTAAAGATAGAAGATGCTTAAGTGTTGGGTTTAGTGGGCATCAGTCAAGTTTTTTCTGCCTTATGTAAAATTGTGTATCGACGGGTTACGACAAAATGCTGTTTCATGAGCTCTATGTGTTAACACCGGAAGGTCAAGGGCTATTCAATCCACAAAAATCCCGTGCTAATTACAGGGTGCGCCTTTTCACGTGTTGGAAATATGGTCTCCACTTAGCTAGACTTCGTGATTTAGAGGGTACAATCCCGTAAGTGTCTCGATATGTAATGGCAGACTTCATTTTGAATCAATCAACGTCACGGTTTGCATTCCTCCAGCCAAACAAGTAACGATGATGTTAACGTGTGCACGATACGGACAGCTGGATCACCGCTAAGTACTTGTGTTGGTGTATAATGAAACTTGAACAAAATGAGTTATTAATGTTAACAATTTCATTAGTATAACGTTTTGATCATTCAGGTGTTAGACATAATCATCTACCGGATGTGGAAAGTGTTTTAAATGAACATTTTCTACAGCAGAAGATACTCGGTTTTAATTCTGGTGATTAAATCCTAAGTGTTTAATGTTTCTATGGAGATCTCGTACACAAATATACTTTACATAGCCTTCTTTAACAGAGAACCTCTAATGCTTAACTTTAGAATAATTTAGTACCCTAATTAAAACTTCCCCAAAACGTCTTCCAGGCAATCACACATCACTCCATTGCATTCCATGTAAAGTAATCTAACTACAATATTCCACAAAAAAATTTTACATGTGGTAGAAAGAAGGAACACCCACTATAAGCTTCAGTTAATTCGAAATTTCTGAGTCTTTTATGTAGGGCGGGAAACTTCCAGCAAAATTTGGTCTGCAGGCGAGCAAAAAGGAATTCAATACACAGAACGAAAATGAACAAGTATACATATCATTGTCATTTTTACGTGTTTTATATATATGACGTGCAATGAAATTATATTTGTAATAACAGAAAATTTTAAAAAAACTCAAATTCGCAACCTAGGCTAGTGTGTCGTTATTTTTAGCAATTTTTACAAAACGTATTAGGAATATAATATGTCTCCAAAACTAAACACTTCATAAGTTTTCAAAATTGATTTCGCGTTCTATCTCGGCTTTGCCTGGGAAAGAGTTAAAATACTTTCTCTCTTTTCCACTGTACTCTCGGACAACGTAACACTGTGTCGCGAGCAACATGTCGCCCGCGATCTACGGGTTCATAAGTCCTGACTTAAAAGTAATTCAACTGGGGCAATTTCTGTTTCTACAACCGACTTAACATGCAAAGTGGTTAGCTGAGAGGGCTCTGATTTTTACAATCGAAATCACAAACAGCTCCATGGATCACCTCTTTCTCCAGAAGCTGAAAGTTGCTCAGCTGACATAGAATTTTACAAATAATATGGAAATGAGAATTTTAATTCAGGCTGTCTCGAAATCCCGCTGCTTAGCTGCACCTATTCCTTATATTCACATATTATTTACCTACGATAAATTTTAATATTATCGTCCCTTCTAAGACAGGTTCTCCCGACTGATCTTTTTCCTTCAGCAATGCTGGTTAACTTCTGTATTCCTATCTCATGTTCTACACGCGTGCCATTTATTCTCGTATCTCTAGGTGTTTTTATCATAAAACCTGTGAAGAATGCTAATTATGAAGCATCGAATTACGTAATTTTCTCCATTCCCGTGTTACTATCCCCCCCTTTTGGTCAGAATATTCCCCCCAGCACATAATCAAAGTTTTTCTGTTAAAATGTGAGACCCGGTTTCACACCCGTGCTCATTATGCTTTGCATTAACCATACACAACCGCCTGCTAGTTTGCGCACCATTAGCCCGCAACACTTGCAAGACACTTTTCGTTATAATATTCTCTAAATGTCAAATTGATTACCATAATTCGTTACGATTAGACTACGTATAATATTTAGGAGTAACTTATTAATAACGGCACTTGCGCCATTACAGAAATAGCAACGTCAGAAAATGCTTAGGAGATTTTCATTCAGGTCCGTTTGGCGCGTCGGTAAGGGTGATGCAGTCCATTAGCACTTAGGCACGTCGCTTCGGGCGATAATGGAGATTTCGCGACCATAAAGAGGGAGGAGAATAATAATAATTTGGGGGCGCTGGGAAAGGAACGTAAGGTAAGTTCTATTGTCTACAGTATACCGAGTGTCCCAAAGAACCGCACGTTTTGAATACTTGCTTACTGATATATACCGTTACTGGGACACCCAATATACACGGTGAAGCCTCGAAACCATGCTTTCACTTATGTGTTTATGCTGCCAAGTATTGAAATGAAAGTTAATTTATCCATTTACTTAACATAACTACATGAAACAGAGGGGGCACGCGGTGGCGCAGTTGGTTGAGGCACTGCGCTACAAACCGGAGGGTCGCGGGTTCGATTCCCGATGGTGTCATTGGAATTTCTCATTGACATAATCCTCCCGGCCGCACTCTGGCCCTGGGGTAGACTCAGCCTCTAACAGAAATGAGTACCAGGAATATTTCCTCGGGGGTAAATGCGGCCGGTGCCTAGGGCTGACAACATTACCATCTTCATGTGCCAACTGTCCAGAAATCTGGGCGCCTCGACCTCCTGGAACCCTCAGGGCCTGTCCAGGCCTGGAATGGGATTGCTTTACCTTTTCCACATGAAAGAGGGTCTTTCTTTGGAAATTCCTATTCGCTCATGTACTGGAAAAACTTTAAAACATATATGTTTGTTGACGCAAAAAAGAAACCCTGCTAATAGCCCATATTCTGTATCCAAACAACACTTACTCCATGTATTTCAGTTTATTTCCATCTAAGTCCAGGTCTTCCAAATGGGCTCCTTCCTTCCTGTCCTCCTACCAGACTTCATATTCTTCTCCGCTTTCCTGCCCACTACCTCATGCCCCTGTTGTTCTGTTCACGTGCAGATCTTGCATAACTTACAAATATATCCACTGTCATGAACATGGGGGTAGAAGTCTCCTCACAAACGTTGGCACCTGTCTACCAAAACTAGACGGTGTCACCTCCTAGACCCGAGTACTTTGAATTTATATGTTACAAATGTTATTTGTCTAATTGTTTGTTTGGTTTGTTAGTTCGGCAGCCTGTGAGTCAGTCAAAAAACTATAGACCACAAGACACCATGTTTACGTCGCGACCTTCTTCACGTGCATGTCAAACTTAGCTGCTGTACAGAAAGCAATACTTAATTTCGTATTCAACTGGTGTTATATTACAAAATTTTAACACTTAATTTAACTTTACTATTTTGAGACTTTCTACTAATATTGAAAATAAGATGCTTGGAAGCAAAAAAAACAAAAATCTTATTAATTTTATATTTTTATCTCTTATCATCTATTTCGTACCAACATGTCGTAATTCACTTTGAAATGTGCACTTTACCTCAATTTTAGAGAAAGTTCTGAATTTTTAACTAAAAATGAAACTTATGTGTACTTGCAGAGGGTGGCTGCATATGTTAGCTGAAATATGTTACAGTAACGTGTGCATGGCATAAAGTGTGCAATAACTGAAAAAAATTTTATATGTATAATCTGTCAGTTAGTTACCCAGTCCGTTATGCACTCAGTCAGTCATTCACTTTACGTACAGCTGCCACCAGGCCGCTCGCTACTTCACATTTTCAGCCAGTGTGAATTTCGCACATATCTTCCATCTCTCACATCTAAAGGCACACACACTAGGGTACGCTGTAAGTTATGACATGAGGTTGGAGCTACGTGCTTTTTAACACATTAGAATGAATTTCTGGAGCTTGCTGGATGTACAGTGCAACGCGTGCTCACGCGTTACTAAGTAATTCTTTCGGCAAGTTTTCAGTTTTCTCATTATTCTACGAATGTGAAATTAAGCATCAAAAGAACAAGTGGCCGGCCACTGGCAACTGATTACTCTACCCGCCACAGAACAGTAGCAGACAGGCTACGAATACTGACAATACGTTATGAAAATCTGAGACAAATTTTCTGCAAGACTGACGGCAAAACAAACGCAATACATTTTGTTACAGCTTGTGACATTCAAGGTTATCGCGACGGAAAATATGGAGTTTAATCTCCAGGAATGCGAAGCCGTCATCCTACAAAAAGGGAACAGCAAGTTACACAGAAACATTGGCAGTATCTATCAAGCTGATGGTGTCACATCTCCCAATACATCTTTGCATAACACGCCTAAGTTTTCCTTAGGGGAATGAAAGCGCAACAATACGAAGGTAACGGAAGAATACTGCTGGGCGATAACTCAGGCGATGGCGAGGTCATGTTGCTGGAGATTAGATTCCAGTGTGGTGGAATTTGGACTCCCTTTTATATACCTACATATGTAATTGACCTTATGTATAGTCAGTTCCGACACAATCCGAAAATTTCAAGGGCTTGTAACTACTGCCTTAATTCGGGGAGAATTGTCTATACCTTCCGCACAAAAACATTCAACTTCTAAGACACGGTAAAACAAACTTCCGCCACAGGCTGACCTACATGTTAGCTGATACCCTCTTGTACGTGTTATACTTTGTAACATGTACAAACACAGTTATTTCCGATTGTGTAATATTTATTTTATTCTTTCTGTGAATCCCTGAGGATGATCCCAATAGGGATCGAAACATATCGGATCTACGTATAAATATTGCAATGTCAGGACATCTAAAGTAATAACAGTGCGTTTGTTGGGCTAATATTTTACTGATCAGTAAACATGCGCGGTGTGAATAACATAAACTTGGGGGGAGTGTCTGTACTGAATTTGACAAAAGCCCTGCACAAAAACAAGTCAACAACAGATGGACATATATGACCTCCACAAAAGGCGTTGACTTTATCTTGTGAAAGACCTCTAATACTGGAAAAGAATTACGAAGAAATAGCACTTACAATTATGGCATTTGACATTCTTAGAACATTTTGTATCAAGGATATGACGTCCTAGAGAGTAGCTGATGAATACCCTGAGGAAGGCAAAAGCATATTTCTCCGAAACGCTGATACAAATCTTCCAATTACACAGAGTCACATTCCACAAAAAGGGTAATGCCTGTGCTGTAGGAATGTTAAAGGCGAAAAGATGGGCAAGCAGTCATGCACAATAGCACTTCACATGAATGTGACAAGAGCGTAATGCAGTGACATTGTGTCTATTTGCAGAGTTTCGCCACATGGGCTGTGAAATTCGCCAGAATCATTTAGAGAGTTTCTTCTTACCCACACTAATGCGTATTATGGCTGTAAAGGGGATCACGACTTGCACAAAATATGTGCCTTTTAAGGCGTCGGAAACATCTGCTACACTTGTTACAACAGAGTTCTAGCAACCTGCATATGGCGACCAGTTGTGAGTGACTGTTCACGACAGTAATTGCTACAAATGTGTAACAACATACACTATAATACCTTCCACAACAGTACTGCCGCACATCTGATACTTTTATACAACCGTTCGCAAAACTTGGTTCCAAAAAATATGGTTTTATTAAACTTTTAAAGCCTAGCGGTAACTTTACGTACCACCAGGTTTAACATTAAAAAATTCTACGTGGTGCCCACATTACGTTTATGTGTTTTGTACGGATCTCAGAACAAACAGCAACTTCTGCCTTATAAAACATTAAGAGACTGGTTTTTATAACCGAAGTGGAGAGTGTTTACAGCGCGGTACGCACTGAGTCCTTATATAAAACAGATACGCTTCGTCTTTAAAGGTTTAATCTGATGTGTTCGTGAAGTAACCATGCTAAAGGCAGGAAGGTCCCGGGTTCCATTCTAGTCAGGCGGACAAGAATTTCTCTTCTAAAAACATACAGACAAGCCTCCTATTCAGTGGTTACAATGGGGTGTTTTCTCGGGGGTAATGTGGCCGAAGCGGGTTGCTGACCACTTACTTCTGAGCCGATGTTCAAAATGAATGTAGCTATAATTATCCTTCCTTTATACGCGTGCGTGTTGTGGAAAAGACAAATTCACGTTTCAAAATCGACTACACTTCTGACTGTGATGAACATGAGGATAACAGTGAAGAGTAGACAAAGAAGACATACGCCGTGCAAAGCATCATACATTCCATTCTCAGTCATCGCTAGAATTACTACATGTCCCTACATCTATAACGATTCAGCAGGCCGTGTGAACGCCTCGCATCCAAAGCCGACAGCATTGCAAGCCGTCTCTATCATTTCATAACCACGTATTGTGTGAAATAACAAGCACAGCACAATTTTTCCCGCATCTTATTCAAATGACCAACAGGTTTCTCCATGATTTATATCAGAGATATGCGTTCTGTTTGGAACTGCGTGCTGTAATTCTTCATTTTGTTATCTGAAAGCATGGGTGAAAGGGGAAATAGCACGCCATCAAAAGACACATTGAAGGAATGCATTGCAATTTACACCAAATCGATTACAGGTTTTCGTTCAGTGTTACTGTTAACTCACCACTTATTTTTCGAAAATCGGAACCACGTATTCGCTCTACTGAATAAATTACCATTTGTTACTAGCATTATTCTTTACAGGTTTTCGGAGTTATCAGAGCAAATTTCATTAAAGAATATGGCACTGGAATGTCATCACATGGCACAACCTTAAATCTGAATGTCATGGAATGCAATCAGATATTCAGATTCTTGGATGGTAACACAACCACACACAAGAGACACAGAGGGTGGAATACCGTTATGTCTTTTCTTTTCTGTAAAACGTACTGGAACAGTCATTACAAATTTCTTCTGCATTTTACAGCAACCGAAATGTCTGCTTCCGGGATTGTAATCAGCGTATTACAAAGAATCTGTAAAAGTTCCTTGTCATAGCAGAGATTCCACGGTGGGTCAACAGAACACAAAAATGCGGTTTCAAGCCTTCTGCACCAGCTACTGTGCATTCGGGGTTTCATCGCCCTGTAATTCACAGAATGTCTCTATGTGAAGGGGGTGTAATTATATGTAAATAACAAAGACCGCTGTTCTGTCACTATGCATGTGTGATAACCAGTTTTGATAGCAGTTACTAACAGAATACAAGATGTCATCTGTAAGCGAAATAGTAACATATGCTTCAGTCTCTGTTGTAGTGTCAATTTTGCCAGAGAATTTCCCACAGCTTACCCTAGATGACAGCGCTGTTCCATAAATATTCTTATTGAAAGTTTAATATTTTCGTATGATTGTAGCTGATTTCCCAGGCCTATAAACTTACTCGTTTTTTTGTATAAATTTGTTTTCATAGACAAAACATGCATCACATATATAAAACACCTTTCTCAACATATTTTATGATCTACACTCATGAATTATGTAGGTCAGGGTAACAAGCAGCCGCTAAACTATCACCGGGTTGCACGCTAGAATTTGGTGGCTAGGAAAGGCACCGTCATATAACGCGCCTAACAAAATATTCATGCCTTAACTTCAACACGGATGTGACTTCACTCACAAACAAAGCGTTAAGTCCAACTATCGGACTGCTACCTTCTGGTGCTGTTACCGTGAAACTCCAGACCGCGTTTTATCTTAACCAAAAACTGTAACTATGGCAAGAGTCTAGGCACGGTAACCTTGGTGTGACTCACTCACTCACACACTCTGGGGCATTGTATGAAGCAGACTGTCGTCTAAACTTCTTCAGAGAGAAACAGAGTTCCGGTGGATTTACATGAAAAAAAAGCAGGGTGACACAAATACTTACACTTTCATTTTATTAGTTAAAAATCACGCCTGTCTCTATTATAGCGACTTGCACAACACCGTAAATAGTTGACGGGGGGGGGGGGGGCAACTTTAACAGGTCATGCCGAGCGTACGTGGTCCATGCAAGGTCACGGGGTCACATACCCAAACTTGTCATTAAGACAGGTACCCGCGCGAGTCTAAGGATCACGTCCGCCACCCACATCACCGCGCATGCGCCCACAACCCCACCTGCCACAGCGTTGTCTTGCATTCTGCGAATCCACAATTTTCTTCCGCCCATTCAGTGTTTGTTTAACGACACCATTATTAAGTCAGACGGTATAGGACCCAATGAATTGATGACAGTGACTGACAATATGAAAAGGACGCCAAAGAAAGCGGCCGTGGCCTGCTTTAATGTATTATCTCTGCATTCCGGGTTAAACGAGGTGACGGATTAACCTTTTAAAGACAGAACGTAATCTGTTTTATATAAGGACTCAGTGCGTACCGGGCTGTAAACACTCTCCACTTCGGTTATAAAAACCAGTCTCTTAATGTTTTATAAGGCAAAAGTTGCTGTTTGTTCTGAGATCCGTACAAAACACATAAACCCAATGTGGGCACCACGTAGAATTTTTTAATGTTAAACCTGGTGGTACGTAAAGTTACCGCTAGGCTTTAAAAGGTTAATACGCCTTTGACCCAAAATCCACACACAATTCGAAAAGTTACTGTAATAGCCAACAGTGAGGCAAGATAATTACATTTTGTGGTGATGGGTTTATGGACTTTATCCACTGTCTGAAGAGTAAAATATTAAAATATTAAAAAATTGAAATTCACAACGTTTCGAAAGCTGGATCTGCTTCCGTCCTCAGGTGAATAGCGGAGAAGAAGAGAGGAACACCTTTTCTGTTGGGTCCCTTAGACAGAACTATCCTACATCATGCCCGTCAACCCTCCTAAGGACAGGCCGGGTCTGTCTTTGCCACTCTCGCAATTGCAGAAATTCTTTCCCTGTATTTGCGATAATTTTGATATTATTATTTATTATTCTTTGTGCAGGATAGAAACATGTCCGTTATTCAATTCTCTTTTGTTCAGGAGATGGAGCGCGTGACGATTTTACGAACATTACTCTATTATATACATGGATATGAGTATCGTGTCTGTAAATATGGATGCCATTTAAATGGGAGCTTTGTGGGTCAAAGCACGAAATATCTGAAAGGTACTTTATGTCGGCGGTCATCTTGTCAGCCGCCCAACGACAGAGTTCTTATCATCTGGTTGAGTCGTGACGAATGTTGCTCAAACAAGAGCAGAGGTGCATGCTCTGGGGAGGGTCAAACACTGCCACGTATATTGCCGATGACAGGAACATCTCTATTATATCTGCACTATACAACTGTCATTTCGATCTGATTTCACGGACGCCACGATGGAATAATAATCTGTTTATGCATTGTTATAATTACAGCACGATTTGTCAAATTTTGCTTTCAGACAATAAACACAACTGTTTGGACCAAAACATTACTTTACACTTTTAGTTGCATTTCCTCATGTATCAAAGCTTTCAAAGCCCGGTGGTTACTGTATGTACCGCCAGGTTAAACACTCAGCAATTCTACGTTCTGCCCACACAGTGTATTTATGTGTTTTGTGTGGATCTCAGAACAAACAGCGATTATTTCCCTACACAGCATTAACTGACTGGTTTTTATAACCGAGACGGAGTGTGTTTACTGCGCGGTACGGACTGAGTCTTTAAATATACGTTCTGCCCACACAGTGTATTTATGTGTTTTGTGTGGATCTCAGAACAAACAGCGATTATTTCCCTATACAGCATTAACTGATTGGTTTTTATAACCGAGAAGGAGTGTGTTTACTGCGCGGTACGGACTGAGTCTTTAAATATACGTTCTGCCCACACAGTGTATTTATGTGTTTTGTGTGGATCTCAGAACAAACAGCGATTATTTCCCTATACAGCATTAACTGACTGGTTTTTATAACCGAGAAGGAGTGTGTTTACTGCGCGGTACGGTCTGAAACTTTAACTATACGTTCTGCCCACAGAGTGTATTTATGTGTTTTGTGTGGATCTCAGAACAAACAGCGATTATTTCCCTATACAGCATTAACTGACTGGTTTATATAACCGAGACGGAGTGTGTTTACTGCGCGGTACGGACTGAATCTTTAAATATACGTTCTGCCCACACAGTGTATTTATGTGTTTTGTGTGGATCTCAGAACAAACACCGATTATTTCCCTATACAGCATTAACTGACAGGTTTTTATAACCGAGACGGAGTGTGTTTACTGCGCGGTACGGACTGGAACTTTATATATACGTTCTGCCCACACTGTGTATTTATGTGTTTTGTGTGGATCTCAGAACAAACAGCGATTATTTCCCTATACAGCATTAACTGACTGGTTTTTATAACCGAGACGGAGTGTTTACTGCGCGGTACGGACTGGGTCTTTAAATATACCTGCTGCCCACACAGTGTATTTATGTGTTTTGTGTGGATCTCAGAACAAACACCGATTATTTCCCTATACAGCATTAACTGACTGGTTTTTATAACCAAGAAGGAGTGTGTTTACTGCGCGGTACGGACTGAATCTTTAAATATACGTTCTGCCCACACAGTGTATTTATGTGTTTTGTGTGGATCTCAGAACAAACACCGATTATTTCCCTATACAGCAGTAACTGACTGGATTTTTATAACCGAGACGGAGTGTGTTTACTGTGCGGTACGGACTGGACCTTTAAATATACGTTCTGCCCACACAGTGTATTTATGTGTTTTGTGTGGATCACAGAACAAACACCGATTATTTCCCTATACAGCATTAACTGACTGGTTTTTATAACCGAGACGGGGTGTGTTTACTGCGCGGTACGGACTGGACCTTTAAATATACGTTCTGCCCACACAGTGTATTTATGTGTTTTGTGTGGATCTCAGAACAAACAGCGATTATTTCCCTATACAGCATTAACTGACTGGTTTTTATAACCGAGACGGAGTGTGTTTACTGTGCGGTACGGACTGAATCTTTAAATATACGTTCTGCCCACACAGTGTATTTATGTGTTTTGTGTGGATCTCAGAACAAACACCGATTATTTCCCTATACAGCATTAACTGACTGCTTTTTATAACCAAGAAGGAGTGTGTTTACTGCGCGGTACGGACTGAATCTTTAAATATACGTTCTGCCCACAGAGTGTATTTATGTGTTTTGTGTGGATCTCAGAACAAACACCGATTATTTCCCTATACAGCATTAACTGACTGGTTTTTATAACCGAGACGGAGTGTGTTTACTGTGCGGTACGGACTGAATTTTTAAATATACGTTCTGCCCACACAGTGTATTTATGTGTTTTGTGTGGATCTCAGAACAAACAGCGATTATTTCCCTATACAGCATTAACTGACTGGTTTTTATAACCGAGACGGAGTGTGTTTACTGTGCGGTACGGACTGAATCTTTAAATATACGTTCTGCCCACACAGTGTATTTATGTTTTTTGTGTGGATCTCAGGACAAACAGCGATTATTTCCCTATACAGCATTAACTGACTGGTTCTTATAACTGAGACGGAGTGTGTTCACTGCGCAGTACGGTGTGAATCCTTACATATAATTCAGGTTAATATTAGTGTTTAACGGGTAAATATCTCTCTAACCCAAAGTGTTCCTTTGCCACAACATACAAAAATGTCAACGGATTATATTTTTTACAAAACTATTTATTTTGACACCATATTACTTAAGGACTTAAAGAGTTAAATCACACAATTTTTATAACACATCTATCTGTTCCAACATAAAACCTCACCATTTTGTCCACATAGCGCATTTTTGTGCTCCGAATGAATGAAACCTCAATACGGAGCCTGACGACAACCCCATGAGATTGCCGTGCTTCGGCTGTGACACTGACCACTCAATCACCTTAACCCCATCCCTCAAAACCCAGAGGTCACGAACAAACAGACAACTCAATCCGACGTCTCCAGAAACAGCCGACCATAACTCATAAACCCATCCTCTTGCAAGATGGGAAGCATATGAACAAGGCGTACAAAGACAGGGCGGCTAGATTGTGACCAGTTGTCGAACTGCTCCGAACTGACAGGTCGGTCGGTCGTCGGTCACGGAGGGCAGAGTACAGTCTGTTCCCAAATAATGATGGTCAATGTACATAGGATACGATGATGTGGACTGGATTCCACTGGCTTAAAGTAAAAATGGTGGAAATATAATGACGCTTAAATTTTAAATACCGGAATTTAGCTGTATGTTTTTAGTTTTCGGCAGTCTTCTTTGACATTCTTACTCTTAAACACAAGACCACTATGTTGTATTGAAATATGGGAAACCAAATACACGGTGATGCCGTGTCCTACGCCAGAAGAACGCAAGTTTGAGGAGCGGAATTCTTCGACAGCCGTACAAGGATGGCGCCCTCATAAAGCAGTCAGCGTCATTCCGTAATTTCTTGCCTATTTTATGTCCCCTTAGCGTCGAATGGTTAGGTGAGTGACAAACTGGAAAGACGTGGAAGGGAACCGCCGTGGTTTAACCGAGTTGCTAACCCGTAATTTCTTTTTATGGCGAAAAACAACGAAATTTTTCAGCCCTCTTAAGAGTTGGTGTGGCTGCAATTCGAACTTGGCAGCAGACAGCCCAGTAGCTTAACTCAGCAGTTTTATTGGATCGTTTTCCCAATGAGTTGCTTTTCTGAGATGACAGATATTTAGGGAGTAGTAAATTGGAATATTAAGTAAAGCTAATTTAGCTGTGATATTTCATGATGTGGCTGAAGGCTGTTGGAAACGTTTCGGAGAAACTGCTGCCACTATCTTCAAGGCCGGATTAGGAACAAAAGTGGTCTAGGTCATTGGACCCACGGGAATGGGGAATAAATGTGGATGCAGGACTGAAAAGGAGTGAAGAGGACATCAGCAAGTGAATCACCGCTCAACTCACTGGAGCAATGCGAAACCTTAACCTCGCACTCTAAGATACGGATATAAGGGCGTAATACAGCAGCCGATTGTAACCACACGCCATCTTCACTTTGGTACTCAATAAAGATTAACCCTTTAAAGAAGAAGCGTATCTGTTTTATATAAGGACTCAGTGCGTACCGCGCTGTAAACACTCTCCACATCGGTTATGAAAACCAGTCTCTTAATGTTTTATAAGGCAAAAGTTGCTGTTTGTTCTGAGATCCGTACAAAACACATAAACGCAATGTGGGCACCACGTAGAATTTTTTAATGTTAAACCTGGTGGTACGTAAAGTTACCGCTAGGCTTTAAAAGGTTAATTTGTCGGATTCAGATTCAGGCCGCTTTACCCATCGGGTAGGAGGCTACGTGTCACCAAGGACCAGACTGATAACTGTATTTGACGGATAATTCTGTAGCATTTCGAGAAAAGTTTTCCAATTCCTCGGTCAATCAACACGTATTCTAGTAACTATGCCAACTGAGCTAACGACCGTTAACACATATTACTAACTTATTAATTCACGCAAGTATACGAACACAGAGGGATGTAATTCTGAAATTACATAATTAAATATTTCATTGGTATTCTCCTCTCATTGATGTATAAAATATAACAATTCCATTCATTTAAACTTCTTTTACTTCGACCACAAAGCCGTTTGTGTCCAAATGAATAAGCTGCCAGTGTCACACAGACTCATATTTTCGCGTTTCTTTCTATCTGGTATTCATATTTCTTTTCTAAACTCCGACTACTGTGAAAAAACTCCAACCTCATACAATTCCAATGTATTATAAATATTACTGCACAAGGCACATCATTAATTTTACAATAAATATAGGATGGTGCAGATAAGGGTCATTTAATTGTTCAGGTTTATAATTTCTTTCTTCTTTATGTGTCCGTACTATCGCGATAAGAACTACTCTGTATTCCAGGCACGTACCTGCAATGCAGTTTCCACGCTGTAAGAATTGTACAATGGCAGAGACACATTGTAGGGAGTGCTTATTAATTGTGAACGCTATGTACTATGGAGTCTAACCCATACTTAACTGCTACATCGTTAATCCACCTTGCTCGGATGACGTCAGGTCTGTACTGCCATGATCCTAGTAACGATATCTTATTTAGGTGTTTTAAAAATAGAATGTAAGCGTTGGTGTTTGGGTAAGCGGGAAATACATCTTGGTGCTTTAGGCAATCAGTAAGATTGGTCTGAAGAAGAAAGTAGGGATACGGTAAGATCCTTCAGTGGAGTATAATAGAAAGGCTAGAGTTAAATTGCTCACTGCGGAGTTGATCTCGTAATGTTTCGGCATGTAGACTTGTGTAGAGTCACTCATGTTTCTGAGGGACTTACTACTCCCATCTTCAGGAATGTTTAAGAAGAATAAAGTGCGTTAAAGCTGTGAGTCTTATATTTTGGGGATGAGATAAGATTTTTTTAATAACAGCTTTGTGCAGATGGGCGGGGCCGTAGATGAAATTTCTGGAGGAATAAAAAGAGGTGACAAAAACATTCTGCATGCATACAAGAGACAAAAGGATGCCAGAAGATTCTCCCTTTATACAATCCGTGCAACGCTGTGGAATTAGGCCTTATAACACTGTATCAGACCAACTTAATGCACTTTCACTCTTCACCCAAACTTATGTCTTACTCTAACATATTTCGGCGTAGTTACGCCATCTTCAGGGAGCTGTCAACAACAAAACCCTACACACTGTATGGAACGTGACAGGGGCTAGATTTGCAGCCGCAATCAAAAAATGCCACATCGTTAGTGCTGCACAGTAAGTCTTTGAAGAGGAAGCGTGTCTGTTTTATATAAGGATTCAGTGCGAACCGCGCTGTAAACACTCTCCACTTCGGTTATAAAAACCAATCTCTTAATGTCTTGTAAGGCAAAAGTTGCTGTTTGTTCTGAGATCCGTACAAAACACATAAACCCAATGTGAGCACCACGTGGAATTTTTTAATGTTAAACCTGGTGGTACGTAAAGTTACCGCTAGGCTTTAAAACGCTAATTACGTGGAGGAAGGGAACTGCTTAGAAGAAGCATTTTAACTACAAAATATTATCAACTTTAGTGCTGTAATGCCATTAGCGTCAAGTGGACAAATTTTATCAACACCAAGACGAATAATTTATGCAAACCCATATATAACGAGACAAACGCAACAAATGAGGTTAAGCAACAACTGAAGCAACGGGCCACTGGGCAGATAACTTCGAACTGGTGTGCTGCCTGAAGATGGCGTAACTACGCAGAAATATATTGGAGGAGAATATAAGTGTGGATGGAGAATGAAAGTGCATATATTTGGTATGATACAATGTTAAAGTGACGGATCCTGATGCGAAAAGAATTTGGGTCCGACAGGAGAGAACGGGAATGCAGGGGGTAAAGAGAACGGCAGAAGAAGGAGAGCAGCTTACTTAGGACAAAAACGCCTTAAAGGGCAGCCCGTTATTGGCCCCGTAAGGGACAGTATTGTGTACATAATGTGAAAATGAGTGACAGAAGTATGGGGTAATGCAGACAGCCCGGAAATGAGTCAGAAAAATGTAAGTGGGAAGGGATTTTTGGGCAAGCCAAATTTAGGACGCTAAGGGCAGAATGCGCCTATTATGACCGTCAGTTTTAAAGCATGTTCATGCTCCTTGCATTAACCTTTTAAAGCCTAGCGGTAACTTTACGTACCACCAGGTTTAACATTAAAAAATTCTACGTGGTGCCCACATTGCGTTTGTGTGTTTTGTACGGATCTCAGAACAAACAGCAACTTTTGCCTTATAAAACATTAAGAGACTGGTTTTTATAACCGAAGTGGAGAGTGTTTACAGCGCGGTATGCACTGAGTCCTTATATAAAACAGATACGCTTCGTCTTTAACCTTTTAAAGCCTAGCGGTAACTTTACGTACCACCAGGTTTAACACTAAAAAATTCTACGTGGTGCCCACATTGCTTTTATGTGTTTTGTATGGATCTCAGAACAAACAGCAACTTTCGCCTTATAAAACATTAAGAGATTGGTTTTCATAACCGAAGTGGAGAGTGTTTACAGCGCGGTACGCACTGAGTCTTTATATAAAACAGATAAGCTTCGTCTTTAAAGGGTTAATTTGCAGTATTCGGAACTTCTAAGACTTCGAATAACGTTTGCCGGGATAGTTTTCTCTGTAATTCAGCGTATTCGTCTCCTCTAAAACCCGGCGCCATTTTATTACGTTTTGTACGGGATTTCTGCACTAAATATTCTAAGGAAAGTTTAACACAGTCGAACTCGATTATAACGTCACTACGTGGACTAAATTTTTTGTCGCTATAAACGAGTGTTTTTATAACCGACTAGAATAATATATGGCTAACAGTGAGAAATTAATTGGTACCACACAGTATCTGACGCTACAGACGAGGTGTCGTATAAACCCATGTCGTTATAACCGGGTTCGACTGTATTTGTTAGCAGCCAACCACAACATCTATTTCACATAAAATTGAAATGCCTTGTATCGATTTACTAACACATACAAATATGAAAAGTGACTACTCTAACTTTGTAGACATGTGCCAAAGTTTAACATGGCGCCTCTCTCTTCATGTAAGTGTGTACAAAAAGGAGGCACGTTCCTCTAAAACTTCGCCACATATCTATCAAAATACATAACGTCACGCTAGAGGAGTCCATATTTTTAAGATGTGCAGCAGTGAGAACCTTAAACGCACCGAATGCAATAAACAAACTGTCTGTTACGACAATAAGGAACAAACCTGCACACAGATCATGAACACAGTGCGGCGTTTGGTGCACCGAGGAAAAGAATAAATTAAAAATCATTATTGTGTGGTGACATAAAGAGAAGGACGAGCGGCGTCGTTGACTTTAAGACTGCTTACTGCTTACTTCCTCGTGCTTTTTTGAAGACTCTAACACGTGGTCAAAAAGATTTCCCTCCTAAACATTAACGTTGCATAGAGAGATATTACAGCGCATTTTGCCTGTATTTATCCTTCTAACAAAATTTCCTTTTGTGTTTTCTGTACTGATAATTCATCTTAACTCAAGCATAATAAGGTGAATAAAATTAAAGTTTCTGGGCTCTTCTCCTCCATTCTTCTCCTTCTTCGTACTTAGTCTTCTGCCAAAAAATCGCACTTTTGCTAAACGGCGCCTTCCTCATAGGAGAGAGAATGCAAATGATTTGTACATAAATGTTTTGAAAATGGTAAGTTTTGTGAACGCAGTGCTGAATGTTGTGCAGCCGTATAATGGAGAGGACTTCTTGAAAACTTGAGCGAGAATTAGCTATGGGATCCACAGATTCAAACACTTAAAACTTACCACTAATTTAGCCTTCAATCATTCTACGTTCTGCCCACACAGTGTATTTATGTGTTTTGTGTGGATCTCAGAACAAACAGCGATTATTTCCCTATACAGCATTAACTGACTGGTTTTTATAACCGAGACGGAGTGTGTTTACTGCGCGGTACGGACTGAATCTTTATATATACGTTCTGCCCACACAGTGTATTTATGTGTTTTGTGTGGATCTCAGAACAAACAGCGATTATTTCCCTATACAGCGTTTACCGACTGGTTTTCATAACCGAGACGGAGTGTGTTTACTGCGCTGTACGAGCTGAATATAAAAAATTCATATTAATTGGCGCATTTAAAGGATTAATTTTCTCTTGTGAGTAGCAGAAAATAATACTGCCTCTTCAGAAAACTTTTATACATTTCCTGCTTTGTGCAAGATTGGTTATATAATTACTACTGCTAAAAGCAGAAATATTTTCAGACAGCCCTTTACATATGTATAATCTCTATCACAAATGATCAACCCTGTTGCTACATGGCTGCCATAGAAGGATGAGAAAAAAAGTTTACTGGTTTTTAAAGGACGTAAAGTAATAATGTGTCGTGAAATACACCGCCAGCCAACTTGTCCTGATCGGCTGAAGGATCAGTGGCTGGGGCGGTGCAGCAAGTGTTTTGAAGTTGGAGTTTTGTCATCAGAGTGCGTGCATGAGCTGCAGTCTATCACAGTGGAATATTTTACGTCATCTTCACATGGATTAAAGTTTTGAAAGTTAGAAACACGTAAACCCGGATCATGTAAATAAATAATACTATTTTAAATTAAAACTAGCACACAGTAAATAAAAATTATTATAAATTAAACACAAATTGTATAAAAGCCAGAGAAAAACAGGACACACACGCAAAAATAGGTGTGACGTGTGAATGAAACAGAAGAAATATCTAAACCGCATGGTATTATTTACATATACCTTTAACAAATATTTACCGTACTTCGTTATTTACCTTGATGAGCCATTTTATAAGCATCATACAACATAATGCGTGCGCAATTAAGTCCCCAACTGCGGTACGACTTATTCCTCCTATCTTTAGAAGCCAAGAACGCTCGCTCAGTATAGTGAATATGCTACAGGGCGGATGATACGAGAATCGGGGTTCCATTGCCGATAGAAATCGCTTCGTACTTTCTCCAAAGACTCCAGACTGCTTCTGGGGCTCACGTAATGTCATGTTCGATGGTTGCCAGTGGCAATTGTCTAAGGAGCAAAGCGGCCGGGGCGCGAAGCTGGCCTATAAATATTACGTAGTCGTGGAAGTTAAGAAATTGTGGAGCCGCATCTCCACTTCATCCTTCGCTTTCGTGGGGTGTCACGTAATTAGGCACAAGTCCCCATTTGGTGTTTTTATAATACATCCACCACACTACAGTATTAAATAAAATCTATTGTTGCTATTAACATCATTCTTCTGTCATCAGTATAGAAGCATAACACATATTTGTTACACTGGAATACAAACCATTAACAATGAAGTCCCTGCAAACAAAATGTGACTTATTCCAAGTGACAAGAAGAAAGTAACTTGACTTAATCTTCAGTTGATACACGTTTAAATAGATTTTTCCTTTTTGCATCATAAATTTCAACGATCGTCTCAACCATATGTAGTCATTTTTACTTAAGATCCCACTAAAAAGGCAAAGTGACCTCCAGAGACACCTACGCATGCAGAAACTACGTATACAGTGCAATATATAATATTATTTACACCTCATGTTATATGTACACCAGAAAGTTACACGCCAGCATTCCTGTGGAGACACTGCAGTGTAGTGTGTGTCGCAGACATAAATATTTAACACAATTATCATCACAGGCTATAACAGTGTGCAAAGCTACGGACAGATGCCACGCCAATCGCCACTGTTTACTGCCTACACGCTAGGATACTCGTGCTGCAGTTAAACAATATGATTATCGCTTATAAAACAACGTTTCAACGTTCATAACATTTATTTCATGAGACTACAGGTACGAAAATTGAATTAGAATTGTAGATAAAAGAGCCCACTTAGGAGACCTAGACATAGATGCTAGAATAATATTGAAGGTGTTCTAAATAAAGAGGGTTGAATAGGAGGGAATTTATTCATTTGTCTGTAGAAATGAATTAGTGGCGCACATTTTCGAAGACTTTCACAAACACTCGGGTTTCATAGAGTGGGGAAAATTTCTTGAGTAGCTGAGCAACTGTTAGCTGTTCAAGCAGAACACTGCTCCACCGAGTTAAGAAAAAATATATGTAAAACACTGACACTTTGGTAATAAGACGCCCCAAACCTGCACCAAATCAGACACAACGGCCCTTCTCATTGTTTGCTTATTTGTACATCTAAAACACATTCTCAGCCGTTTAAACCATACAATAAAGCTAACGGGGCTCGGGTAGTACTGTGTAGAAACCGAACCAAAGACGGGTTCTCTGCAAATTTACATAATCCCGTCTAAAAATACGAAAACCCTTCAACTGGCAAAGAGTCATAAATATTACTGCGGTGTCGTGTAGTGTGTAGTTCAAAACAGTTCCTCTTTACTCTGAAACAGAAGGCACTTGAATTCTGTGTTCCTTCCCTCTCCCCCCCCCCCCCCAAAACCCTCTGCTGCTTTAAAATTGTCGTACTATATCAGTATAATCAGGTAAACAAGAATATAAAGATGCATTACAACAGGAGTTATAAAGGTTTATTTTACCATATTGGACACAGCCTGTATAATGTCTGTACTTAACCACTGAGTACTTCACCTAAATAAAATTTTAAATTTCAATTTTTCTATAAAGTGCAGCTCTGATGCTAACTGTTGAATGCTGTTTAAGGAAATAACAAAAGTTTACTGAGAATAAGGCAGATGGACTGTCTGGGAAAAAGGAAAATGCAGCAACTTTTAATACCGAGGCAGGGCGGGCACGCACGCACGCACACACACACACAGAGTTATCAGTAAACATCGGTGGGACGAAACAGTGCACAAGGTCTCCATACACGTGTAGCGTAAGGAACTGAAGAACGGTGATTGCGAACACGCGATTATGTTGTGATGGTTAGAATTCTGCTTCTTATTACACAAATCAGGATTTCGATGTTAGAAGCAGCCACGGAAGCAAAAATTATAAGAGATATGTATCATCTCGGTCAAAATGGCAACGGAGGAATCATAAATCATACAAAAATTTTTAATAATTCAGTTTTTCACAATATTTTGAACACACTGTATAACGACGGTCAGCACCGTGCACAAGACCTAAACAACATTCCCACATACATCAAGCATAAGTTTTATTGGCGAGAGCGGAGTAGTGCGCTTGTAACGCGATCCGCTGGGCGCGAATCACGCGCGTGACGTATTTCCGGCGACGCTGTATTAGCACGTCGCACATCGCACCAGCCAGCAGAAGGTAACGCGTCACAGCTTACCTCCTGGGAGTGAGACTTCAGTTTGCCACGGCGCGGTTTATAAGGCGTGTAAAACTGCTTATTTTGGTAGAAATGTACAAACGTTTCGAAGAAAATCACTGCCTCCATCTTCAGGGTAAATTATGTATCCAGAATATGGGAGTTGTAGGTTCCTCCAAGATTTCTGTAAATTTATGCCAGTCTATAAGGCCTCATATACTAGAATACCGTCGGCTACAACCAATAGCACAAAGGACTTCAAACTTTAGAGCAGAAATCATAATGCCTATATTTATTTTGCCGTTCCTAGACTAGTGGATGTTTAACAGTGTTTCATTTTATGTTCCTTTATGTAAAATTTGATATTTAGGGAGGGGGAAATTTTGATAGTTTCACTTTGACATTTTAACGGACCCTAAAACTACCTGCCTACCTACGTACTACCTACCTACCTACCTACCTACCTAACTAACTAAGTATCTACTTAACTAACTAAACTAACTAACTAACCAACTCCATAGGGTGAAGTCCTTGAAAAGCCAACATATCCTCAGTTAGCCAAGAAATTCCCCGCAATTTTTGCAACCCAAAGGTTCATTACCGCATTCACAACAGCCCGTTACGTGTCTCTATCCTGAGTCAGATCGAGACAGTCAACGCCCCCCAAAACAGTTCTTTAAGATCCATTTGGATAGTGTATTCCCATCTGTGTCACATCTTCCAAGCTGTCGCTTTTGTTAAGATTTCCCCACCAAAATCTTGCATGCACCTTTCCTTTTCCCTGTAGGCGAACCGTCAATCCCGTTCTTCTTTATTCGACCACCTGGATAGCATTTGGCGAAGAGTACAGAGAACTGTATATTATTTTTAAAAAACGGTTTAAAATGGATTGTGCGTCCATTTCCAGATGGGCAGGATATAAAGACTGTGCCACCTGTTCAGCTCCTGGAAGTTATAGTTCCTGTCACACGCTGCACTGGTAACTGCATGTGGCAGGCTGTCAACAGGAAGGAAAAACACAATGTGCTTCAAATATCGCACATGATTTCGGTCTTGTTATCCGTGACAATGTTTCCTAGCCTCTGGCTGCTTCAAGGGCAGACACGCCAACTTGGTGCTTCCGCTATCCGTTTAGTGTCACGCGGACGGACACAAACAAACAGCAGTAGCGGCTGTCACGCGAGCGTCCTGCCCTTTGCGTGTGTTTGAAACATCGAGATGGAATCGATTTCACTGGTTGACCTAGGCCATGGGCTTGCACATGTGAAGAATTCACGCCAATCTTTGGACAATGAAGAAAGGCAAAGATCCTCGGAAAGGGGGGGGGGGGGGCATTACTTAGTTCATCATTCTCGATCATGGAATTCGTCAAGGAATTCAGAAAACTCGCTGACAGTTCAATACCCATTTCGGTGCACCGTACGCACCTTTAATTCAACACATACCTCAGGCCTCAATACGGCCTACAGTCGACAAATTCAAAACCGATTCGCCCTCAGCAGTACACACAGCCCTCGTTTTACGCCCCTCTTATTTTACGCATTTCAACTTTAACGCTCCTTACTACTTACATCACTTAGTAATTTACTCTCTCTCATTTTCGGTTTAACGCCCTTAAGCTGGCTGCGCTTTGTTATGCTAAACCTTTATTTCTTATGGGAATATCATTTTCGATTTACGCCTTCTTTATTTAAGCCCACTTTTTAAGGAACACATGTAGGGCTCAAAACAAGGGCCTCGTGTAGTGAAACTTTAAACTTACGCGTTATTGAAGTGTTTACTTTGGTATTTACGGCAAGAGATCCGTTAATTTAAGTTGGGCCTTGGGTTTTTTAAACTCCCTTACGAGGGAAGTCTCCAATGGAAGGAACATTTGTTTAAGTTAAATTAATTTTTACTCTAAACAACCCCTTGTGATAATATGCTTCATTTAATCACTTTTTTCGTGTTTCTCTGCAACCAACAACACATTCTTCTCTTTCCTTTCAATTTCCGGTTTCACCATATAAAGAAGCGCATAATATACAGATTGCAAAACTGTGAAAGCTGTCTACAATAACGATAACGCTTCCGGTCTATACTCAAGGTAACAAAATTTTAAATCCATGGATCTACTCCACAAAGTCTTTGCAAAGTAAAATCATGCACAATAATCAAGTACTTTACACATTGTAACTTCAAATTGCCAAAGAGAGAACTTCAAACATCTGCAATACCTACAAATTCAAAACGTATTTCAATAAAATAACATTTTATATATGACCAACTTTTGTGTAAAAATGAAATCTCATTTATTATTGTAAAACTTTATTTTGCTAATTTCTTCGCAAGTATTTTGTATATAATTTATATTTCCTGAACGTAGCCAAGTTCGCCGAAACAAGTAGTAAAAATATTAAATGCTTAAAAAATAAACACGTTTAGTTGTGATGGTTTACTTAAATATGGTTTAAATATAAATTATTTGTACATAAGATGGAGTTCCTACATCGCAGAGAAAACAATGAGCTTCCATTATAAACACCATCGCCGAATAGCGAAATATTACAGTTTACTGTGCGAATCGTCAAACACGTAACCACGCTGGATTCCTATTTCTTAGAACACATACCCCACCAAGCCTGCGGTCAACGACCAACAGCTGGACGCGTTCCACGTGGTGAGAAACACAGGAAAGCCTTTTTAAATTATGCACTAAAGAAACTAAGCACGAGGGCGTTACAAATAGCAAGTCATCAACTGTGAGTTGATTGTCTTAAAGACTGATTTCTATTGATCAGTAAACATTGCTCCCACTCTCTGACGTAACACAAAGATGATAAAGCATATGAATAATAACATGCTAAAAAGAAACTTCACAGCTGCAGTCAATGGATATAGTAGTTACATTTTCTCCGTCTTTATACGTGGGGGCAGGACGTATAAGAAACCACACAATTACAGGCCTGAAATACTTTATAGAAAGCTGCAGGTGGCAGACACTTTACCGTGTGACAGATCCGAAGTAGAAAGTATACGAGTGTTGTGCTGTTCCGTCAGTACACCTGCTCAACGTTTTGAGGTCAGAACATATATAAATTGAAGCCTATATGAAGACCTGTCAACTTACACAGTTGGCAATGACGCACAATACTGTGCTATAGACAGGTTGTTATTAGTGTATTAGGCGGACATTTCCTGAGAGAGGCGTTGCCCTATGCCTTTATGTCTATTAAATATGCATAATTTCTGCAAGGTAACTACCAGCTATTAGAAATATTTCGAGGGATGTTCAAATAAATCCCATCTTGGTATCGTTTTGCGCCAATACCTACAGGCCGTAAGTAAATTACCCTACAAGGAAGCAGGGGTTTAAATTCCAAATACTGCCCTGTAAGAAGTGGTTTTAAATTTATAGTACCCATAATGCGTTGACGACCGTACGGTACACGGACGTCGGCTATAGAACACGTCAGGATTAAAGGTCCGCAAGATGCACCGACGTCGGCTCTATGCGAGGATTGATATTTCGTATGTTCCACCGACGTCGGCGGCTGTAGGTTAGGATTAAAGGACCATACATTGCTTTGACGTTGGCCGTATGTGACGATTAAAGATGACTACGTTTGCACCGACGTAGGTTATATGTGAGGATTAAAAGTCCGTAGGTTGCACCGACGTTGGGTGTATATGAGGTTTAAACTTGCGTACAGTGCGGTGAGATCGGAATTCAAGGGTTAAGCTGGCACATCAATAAGTGGATCACATTAATGTAGGTGGTAAATCATAGCTGAAAAGTCTAGACTTTTGTACAGCTACGTGTCAGCAGCATCCAACCGCTTTTCAAAAAATGGCTTTCCGCTACGTTGACGAGATTACTCGCTTAAGAAGACAGAGGCACGACTTAAATATCTGATGTGTTTACGCCAACTGACTTACCTTGTCACTGGTGACTGGAATGGACACAATTCTTTAAATTCAAAACAACTATGGGATGGCCGTTCCATCGCTTCTGCTTTACACCCAGTAAGTTAGAATTTGGGTGTTCATCAACAGGAGTTTACAATCATTATCATGGGGACTTTTACATATTAATCAAGATGCTTAATGACCTGTACTCATCACCAAATCTTATTCGGGTAATAAAATCGAGAATGAAATGGGCGGGGCATGCAGCACATATGGGGAAAAGAGAGGTGCATACAGGATTTTGGTGGGGACACCTGAGTGAAGGTGACCACTTGGGAGGCCCAGGCTTAGATGGGATAATATTAAAATGGATATTCAAGACGTGGGATAGGGCATGGACTGGATTGAGCTGGCAGAGGATAGGGACAGGTGGCGGGCGCTTGTGAATGCGGTAATGAACCTCCGGGTTCCGTAAAATGTGGGGAATTTCTTGACTAGCTGAGAAACTGTTAGCTTCTCAAGGAGGCCTCTGCTCCATGGAATGGGTTGGTTAGTTGGTTAGTTTGTTGGTTGGTTGGTTGGTTGGTTGGTTGGTTGGTTGGTTGGTTGGTTGGTTGGTTGGTTGGTTGGTTGGTTAGTTAGCTAGTTAGTTCGTTAGTTAGTCAACCAGTCAGTCAGTCAACCAAGAAGCTACAATAATTGAGTGAAAACGGCGTTTCAGGAGGAAACACTGTCCAAGTGCGACGTTTCCAACACAAACCCCACATCAACTGACCTGGGATGGAATCCAGTCCTCCGCGTTGAGAAGGTCGGAAATAATCGACGTATATCGCTCAAAATTGTGCATCCATTTCTTGTTTACCCCACTTGTAAGAGTGAGTGTGTGTGTGTGTGTGTGTGTGTGTGTGTGTCCTATCCAGACACACCGGTGCGTTAACTCTGGCCACATGCTATGTGACGGGAAGACACACAGCCCGTGCAACAAAACATTCGTCAACGTTTGACCCTGCGAACCCGTAACCAGATTCGATTTTCCCCGCGGTTTCGAAAGGTGATTTAAAAGAACGTTCCAACATACAATGCTAACGCTTTGCACACATAACATATTGAGCGACCCGTGTTGGCTGACATCTTCATATCCATGCTGTGACACTGTTTTGCTGAGAGAGTTATGTCGGTACTCAAAATTGAATTGGCCACGTTACTCACAACTTCACAGAAGTACTCAAAATTTAATTGGCCACGTTACTATTAACACCATACGCAGAATTTCAGCCACACGTGGGAATTTAGCGTTGTGGAAAACTGCCAGGGTGTTTGCAGTTTTGGGATAAACATATTGAAAGGAACCAGAAACGTACATTCCTCGTGCAAGGAATATTCGCTTTCTCTGCCTGTGTCACAAAACATGGTAAAGGTAAACAATCCCATTACAGGCCTGGACAGGCCCTAATGGTTCCAGGAGGTCGATGCTCCCAGGTTTCTAGACAATCGGCACATGAAGGTGGTAGGTTGTCAGCCCTACGCACCGGCCGCCTTTACCCCCCAGGAAATATTCCTGGTTCTCATTTCTGTCAGAGGTTGAGTCGACCCCAGGGCCATAGTGCGACAAACAGGATTATGCCAATGAAAAAATCCAATCGAACCCGCGACCTGCCGGTTTGTAGCGCAGTGCCTCAACCAACTGCGCCACCGCGGTCCCGCACAAAACATGGTAGGTCCTACATAAAGCTTGAAAATATAACATTGAATTTAAGAAGCCAAATTTCACTATTGTAATAGAATAAATTTGCGCCAGGAAACGCTAACCACCTCCAACTGGTCTGCCGCAAGATTTGCGCTTTGCTTTAACAATCACGACTGTATTACATAGTGGCAAAACAACTCAATAATTTTCTCATCTTTTCTTGTCCTGTATTCGATCCGCAGTATATAGTATAGACATATCAATATTATATTTAATAAATTAATGCATTTCATTAATTTTTTATCTATTTACTTAATGATGTAATCTCCCCTCATAAGAACAGTAAATGATAAAATTAATGAATAATTAAGTCGAAAGAATTGGTCTAGATTGAAGAATGCTCCCTGTGACTGAAAGGATAAAAATGCCTCGAAAACCCTCAGTCAGATGGACCCCTGTCCGGGGCAGACCTGAACCCTGGATCTCTGAAATCCCAAGTACGAATCCTAACCTCTCACTAGGATGTCCGGGATCAAGTACTAAAGAATAAATTTAACGTTTGGTGAGTTTTGAATTTATGGCAGAAGTGTGGGCCAGGAGTTTGTTTCGTTGGAATATATAACACTGCGCGATGTCTCGCAACTGCACTGTACTTGGGATTAAAATTTATTAACCTCTGCGTCGACGTCTGTAAGTTAAAGCATCAAATATCTTGTATAAAAACAATATTTGATCTAACACAATCGCCATCACCACGGCTATGAAATGTCAAATATTTTATAAAAACTGATTAATGCAGAATTTCGCACGAAGGTGATTAAATAAACCAGTCCAACTGCAAGCACGTAGCAATAAACGCTAAATATATGCACAGGACACGAAAATAAAATCAGCAATAACATTGTAACAGAAGTCTAAAAATATGTAACAGATCATTTGAAAAACTTTAAAAAGTAAATATCTATGACAAACACTGGCAGCCAGGAATTCGGTTCATGAGAAGACGCGGAGCGCTACAAAATATTTACATGTTTATTTTCCAATCCATCCGTCTTCATGTCTTGAACCAACAGTATTTGCTCAGTAGTGCAAACTGTGAATTTATAGATCTGCTTTGTCGACCCACCTGCAATTTTGTCCCCATTTTGGATGCAAAATTCTTCAAGCAACTGATATCAGTCACACCCTACGTTCGTTCTTTAAAGTGAGCGACCGATTCCGCACTCACATAAAGCGGAGTAATATTTAATTTCATACACAGGGTAGCACAAAGACACTTGACAAAAGCTTACTTTGTTAAACGTCTAGGGTCAAGTTACCAGCACCCCACATATCTTATCGATTACATCGACCGTGCTAAGGCGCCTCCAATTCTGTGTTGGTGGGTTTATATCTAACGAGGACAATAAGTGTATATCTGCAGTCTTCTTGTGTTGCTATTGCCCTCTGCAGGTACAGCTCTTCGATATGCAGATTCCTTTCAAGGAGTCCCGTCAGATGAGTACATACAAGATTCAGGACCGTAGAGAACGGCAGGACGCAGACCGTCTTTGCTTCTACTGCCACTGAATGGGGAAGAGAGAATGCTTTAAAGGTTATAACATTTTAAAGCCTAGAGGTAACTTTACATACCATCAGGTTTAATATTAAAAAATTCTACGTGGTGCCCACATTGCGTTTATGTGTTTTGTGCGGATCTCAGAACAAACAGCAACTTTTGCCTTATAAAACATTAAGAGATTGGTTTTTATAACCGAAGTGGAGAGTGTTTACAGCGCGGTACGCACTGAGTCCTTATACAAAAACAGATACGCTTCGTCTTTAAAAGGTTAATTTGTCATCTTCTGATTGGAGGGACAGACTGTGCACTACAGTTCTTATGCAACGGTGTAACATTCCGGATATCACTGACGTGTATTTGGAATTTTTCCATCCGCATTGACTACACAAACACGACTTTCAAAAGTAAACTACTTTCGTCTTCAGGTGCTTCCGAAACGTCGTGTTTGTGTAATCAGTGACGATTGAAAAAATTCAAATACACATCAGCAATACCTCGCATGGAGGAAGAAAGTTAAAAAATTAAGCAGAAATTTAATAGGCAAAAGTTTGTACATAACATTCAAAACAACGGAAACCCTTAAGACTACTCAACGTCATAACGAGAATGCTCTCCCACGGGGACAGGGCCCGAGTAACGCCAAAATAAGACCAGCGGAAACAGAGTGTAAAGTATGTGACCATGCAGCACGTACGAATTGGCTATATATAGTTTTCAGTTAGTCTCAGAGTGTGGGAAAGGGGGCCTGCAGGAGTTTCGCTTGCGACAAGTGGCTGACAGGTATCTCGCATCTTGTCACTCAAACTTGGCCGCTGCTTTGTGTGGCTCTGCCATCAATCCATCCGGATGTGCGAGACACCCCATAATGGTATATGTACGTCGATCTCTAGGCAGCTCACACGCTAGCGTGTCTAGATGCACTAGGCATACTTAGATATTACAGAGGCTTAATTGGACATCCGTCACGTAAATACAGCAGGTTACTTTACTGTTAGGATCTATAAATTAGATCTTTCCCAATAAAATACTTAGGGAATATGACACAAAGATTTTAAATTTATTTCAGAGTAGTCTTATTCGACGTAAAATGGCGTACTTTTTCTGTACTTTATTTAACCACCCTGTCAATTGCTAAGATTATATTTCTTTCTTCGCAGTCCTTCCCTCTTCTACCTACCTGTTCACAGAAGGTGTCGAGGGTTTTTGTGATTTCACTTGATCACACTCAGACACACGCCACAGTCGGTAGGACTCCTCTGGACGAGGGATCGGCCCGTCGCAGAGACCTCTACCTGACAACGCAAACACTCACAAGAGGCAAACATCCATGCCCCAGGTGGGATTCGAAACCACGATCCCAGCAAGCCCTCGGCCGCAGACCTACGCCTTAGACAGCGCGGCCACTGGGATCGGCGCTAAGATTATATACCGTCGGTAACAGATAAAGGAATGTGCACGGAATATGGTGGAATGACACCCACACAGAAAACTGTACCGATATAAAGCCCGCACTAACAACGTTATGCTACTGACGCACTATTTCAGTCTTTAAGTAATAAGCACAACAGTACGTTCAGGCTCCTTGTTTATTGTTCTGCTACATGTTTCGGCCGCGTACGCTAGGTATCATCAGTCGGAAAATCACAGAATCATAAAAGAAAATTATGTGGGTTACTGTGTACTATGTCTCACTCTTTTGTATATCTGACTTTTGTTTTGTATACTGCATTATTTGCTTCAGATCTTTTCGTCCTTCGTTATGTTTTAATTACTCGTTTTATGTTTTTGTTATTCGTCTTATATTTGTTTAAATTGTCTTGTATGTTTTGCTCTCTATTTTGTGTGTTCTGTGTTTTTGTATTTTTTGTTATTGTTTCTCCTTATGTATATATTTGTTTCTTTTCTATTTGTTTAGAGTGTGCGGACCACCGCCACGGGAAGGAAACCCAGTTGCAGTTGAAAAATATCGTATCATATCACATGTCGAGGTGATATTTTAAAGAAATAAACACACACATTCAAATATAAATACAGAACAAGGGAAAAACGAAAGCGAGTAACAAATTGTTTGCACTAGGATATGGACTGCAGCATTAACCTTTTAAAGCCTAGCGGTAACTTTACATACCACCAGGTTTAACATTAACAAATTCTACGTGGTGCCCACATTGCGTTTATGTGTTTTGTACGGATCTCAGAACAAACAGCAACTTTTGCCTTATAAAACATTAAGAGACTGGTTTTTACAACCGAAGTGGAAGGTGTTTACAGCGCGGTACGCACTGAGTCCTTATATAAAACATACGCTTCATCTTTAAAGGGTTAAAATATTGTGATATTGTTATTAGCATTCAGATCACCAAAGTACAAGCTGTGTGCGCTGGGATACAGACTGCAGCTTCTCAACTCTTTGAACGACGATTACAGCTGTCCTTTACTTTCACATAACCTACGAATATCCACACCAGTGCGCCTACAATATAAATGTGACCTCTCTGTGGATCAGTCAGCAAGTCAACTCATTGAGGTCACAAAGCGCAAAGAAGGAGAAAGGTGGCATCAATTTCAAAATGTCTTCATTTATTTAAAATATTTGATGCCTCGTACTTCAGACAGTTTTTAAATTAATTATTAGCTAGTCATAATCAAAGCAAATGTAATTAATATTTGTAAACATTAAGTCGAAAACGATATACCTTAGTTCCAAAACACTGTGCAGACGCCACAGAGCCTAGACACCGTGTGTGAAACCAAGAACAAGGAGACTGGCTGCGAAATGCGCTTATTCAAGCCTTACAAATGTGTATATTTCATAAGACGCTACATGAAACTTATACAAAGCTGTTCTCTTCTCTAGTCTTTCAGAGTCAGAATTTATCGTAATATAGGAACATTATTATTGTTAGTCACTTCCCGTCGGCTGGCTTAACTTATAAAACTTCGCCGTGAAATAAACAAAGTACGTTTCTTTTGGATGTGACACGTGTCTCCGAACCTAAGGAAAATGTTCGAAACGTGTGACTTAACTTGAACAAATCGCTTGGACATCGGCTAACTGAAGATTGGAGTAAGGCGAGGGCTACCCTTCCTGTCATCACGGGAAACGCTCAGAGTGTATAGTGAAGGGAATTGGCAAATAAAATAATTCCCCATGCATTTAACAAGTTAAAAAGTGTAGCGTGCATGAAGCAATATTTTTTATGTTTTCGTTCGTATGTTTCCCCTTACAGCAAAGCTTTTACTGTTACGACAACTTGGACGTCCACTTCCGATGAAATGTCTCCAAAACGGCAAGCATTACGGGAAAACCTCATTGGGCATACGACCTGCCTTTCATTTCTGTGCACAAATCTTATTCGAAGCAATTTTCACTCCCCAATATATTCAGTGAGATATGAATGAGAACCTCGCAAAAGGGCAGGTCATGTTTTTCGTAAAGCTTCCGTTCACGCCGTTGCAATTTTATTAAAAATTTATGATAAGTTTAAATAACTATCAAAATTGACTCCTTATCGTGAAGTAAATCAGCTGGACCATGGTGTCAGAAGTGAAGAAATATTACAAAGAGTCAACGAGGAGAAGAATATCCTACACACAATAAAATCAAGAAAGACTAACTGAATTGGTCACATCTTGCATAGGAAATGCTTACTAAGACACGTCTTTGAAGGAAAGATAGAAGGGATGAGGAGCCAAGGAAGAAGACGTAAACAGCTACTGGATGACCTTAAGGAAACGAGAAGATACTGTAAACTGAAAGAGGAAGCACTAGATCGCACTCTGTGGAGAATTCGCTTTGGAAGAGGCTGTGGACCTGTCGCAAGGCAACGCAATGTTCATGATGATAATGATTCCACAGTAAGAAAAAGCTTTTAGGTCTTTGCTATTTTGGGACGTTACGCGAACACATAAGTTGGCACCTGCTTACTAAGATTTCGAGACAACATATCGGTCCCATCTCCAACAGTCCCAGAAGCTGGGACGGATAATTTGTCCCGGAACTTTGGAAAATAACTACTCACATACGCCACGCCACATCCCAAATATGTGAAGACGTCGACTAAACCACCGTGGAAGCCTGAAATCTTTGCTTTTCCTTTACAAGAAGAAGGTAAATTTGTTTAAGGGAATCACCGCTTTTTGCCAGAGTCATAACATACATACATACAGACTAACCCTGTTATAACGTCATCGGTTTACGCGACACCTCGCCTATAACGTCAGAGCTGCTGTGGTAGCAATTAATCCCGCACTGTTAACCGTAACATTATACTCCTCGGTTATAACACTCGTTCATAACGACACAAAGTATTTGGTCCCTTTCATGACGTTACAAAGGAGTTCGACTCTCTCTCTCTCTATATATATATATATGAACACACTCAGAGGACGAGATGGAGAACACTAAAGCAATCGGTGCACATAGCTAGTGCTATGTCTTCACGTACAGTAACACGATGCATACACACGTGCCCTTTCACCCATTAATTATACCATTAGAACTGCTGTTTAAATTAATTTTACCGTTACCTACTTAATGGCTGCTCATTAAATGTTTCCTTGCTTATTATTATTTTTGGGAGGACTGCAAACATACTAACATAATAGTATTTCGTCCTTAATGTGAAAGGGACGGCTTTAAAATTCTTGACAATAAATGAGAGGTCATACGAACCTTCAGTGCTTGCAAATAAGTGGTGATGATGATTTCATATCTAGTGCCGCTAAAGAGTACTTGCTCCTCTCTCTCTGCCGTCCTGAGAGAGAGAGAGAGGGGCCAGGACCACGTGCTAGGCGAAAGGAAAGTATGCCGTCATGATGATGCGTTCTCACAGAGTTATTAACATGACAGTCTTGTGAAATGTGAAACTGTGTGATTTAATAAACAGACACAAACATTTCGGAGATGCCTGCTGCCTCTAGCTTCATGGCAACTGGCTGGTCAATTTAGAGAAATGAACCCAGTAGCTCCTTACAAATCCACTAACAATAAATTTTCTTTAACCTTCAAAGATATATTAGTGTTCATATGCGAAATTTGTCGTTGAATAATCTTAAGTGTGAAACATTAACCATTTAAAGCCTAGCGGTAACTTTACGTAACATCAGGTTTAACATTAAAAAATTCTACGTGGTGCCCACATTGCGTTTATGTGTTTTGTGTGGATCTCAGAACAAACAGCAACTTTTGCCTTATAAAACCTTAAGAGACTGGTTTTTATAACCGAAGTGGAGAGTGTTTACAGCGCGGTACGCACTGAGTCCTTATATAAAACAGATACGCTTCGTCTTTCAAGGGTGAATACAATTCATTTATTTTCGACAGATTTAAAATGTTTAATACACACAACAGGAGACACAAAGACGTTACAAAACAGCTTTTGTTTGTTAAAACAGCCCGAAACCCTGGCTGATTTACCACGCCTATATTTTCAATCACAGTAATTATGTCCAGGCAGCAGACCTCACCGCGAGTGGCGAGATTTTACATTCTCACAGGGCTGCCTTCTGGAATTTGGGGATGGTGTTGTAGGTTCAAGTCGTCTGGCATGCGACTTTGTGTGGCTAGGAGAACTTCTGAGGATTCTTGTGATTTCATCTTCAGGAACAGAGAGTCTTCTTGGACTTGTTGTTCCTGAATGTGATGGCACTATGCCCATGCTAAATTTGGGCAAACATTTACTAGCCGCTACGGCGTAATAACCCAAAATACTTGATATTTCGCCGTAATCGAATGTTTTCTTTAGCTGAAAATCTACTTTCAGACATCACTACTTAGTTGCCGTAGGTTCTCTTGGAATGAAAGCCATAGATATTTTTGAGTGCACAAAAATTAAAAACTGAAGGTACGTGTAATACTTAGCTGTTGAGCGAAATTTAAACCACGCGAATACTCTCTACATGACGAGGAACAGGCTGAATTTAAATCCATTTTACATTTTATTATCTTTCCCAAAATAATTCTTTGAAGGTAATATGGCTACTCGGCTGCAAAAAAATAATTACACGCTTTTGATTTAAACATAATAGTCTTCACTACGTTCAAACTACTCTCAATAAATACGGCGTATTTTCTATAATACTAGGTTGAATATTGTCCATCACATGAAACATGCTCCAAGTATGTCTATGTCCCACTTCAAAAGCTGTCTCTGCTTCAATCACAATGCGATATGCATGCTAATGAAGCATTTTTGTGGTCCACTAAATCGTGTTTATCTCCGTCTCTGATGCAGAAAACATTTAGCTTAAACAATGACAATGCCCGACATGATGTGACTTTCATTAACCCTTTAAAGACGAAGCGTATCTGTTTTATATAAGAATTCAGTGCGTACCGCGCTGTAAACACTCTCCACTTCGGTTATAAAAACCAGTCTCTTAATGTTTTATAAGGCAAAAGTTGCTGTTTGTTCTGAGATCCGTACAAAACACATAAACGCAATGTCGGCACCACGTAGAATTTTTTAACCCTTTAAAGAAGAAGCGTATCTGTTTTATATAAGGACTCAGTGCGTACCGCGCTGTAAACACTCTCCACTTCGGTTATAAAAACCAGTCTCTTAATGTTTTATAAGGCAAAAGTTGCTGTTTGTTCTGAGACCCGTACAAAACACATAAACGCAATGTGGGCACCACGTAGAATTTTTTAATGTTAAACCTGGTCGTACGTAAAGTTACCGCTAGGCTTTAAAGGGTTAAAATTCTTTGTGATTGAATGAGTCACACAATATTCTAAGTGTTTATAGGGTCGCCATGGTAATGAGACAATTTAATTTGTGTGTTTTCTTCATGGTTACGCGGTGTCCGTGGTTAAATAGGCCTTAATTTGGGGGAGAAAGGAAGAAAAACGCATAGAAATAGGTACTTAAAGGAAAGTTAGAGTACTAGCTTGTAACTAGTCAAAAGCTGCTACAAACCTTCAGAGAATAATTTTATCTAAGTGCTGCTTTCGACTTAACTCCTACAATTCCACAGCAACGCAATGCATGTGTCGTGTGTCAGCAGCTAAGATACTGCAACGGATTTTGTGCCAAACGGCTGCAAGAAAATGTTCGTAGATTATAATGCAATATTTCAGGAAGGAAATGGTTTATTAATTTGAAAAACCCATTACAGAAATCTTTCATTCCGACTCTAAAACTCTTATGTCAGTTCCTCAAAGCATATCTTAGGTAAAAACAACTTAAACAAGCATTTAAACTGCAGTAGTTGATGTGATAAAAGAAACCCGGATGACAGACCAGAAGTTCACAAATTAGCACACAGCCTTGTATCAGGGTTTCACGTAAAAAAAGTAACATATTTCACCCAATATAGCTAAATAAAGTATACCGCAGCCTCATAAGGAAAGCAGTTTATAGTATGGAGCAGAATCCACCTTCTTATCTACGTCCTGCTCTTTGACCTGATTGCCATAATCTCGTAGCTGCTGGCACACGATAAATTTCCCGTCTAGTTCTCTATCTACGCTGGCACCGCAGGCTGTGTGGGCCCTCATGACCCCTGAATAGACTGCAACTTGCAGGTCAAATGTCAAGTCCAGTTTCTTATATTGTCCCCGGTAAAGCAGAAGGCTGCACTTTCTCTTCGTACTCTCCTGTAACACTAGCAGCCCCCTTCACACCAGCCGCCAAGACGCGTCCTTTGTATAGCCGAATATTCCTCCAGTGGACTGTACACACACACGTAACACATAGAGTAATAATTCTTGACAGAGAAGGAGAGAGGTAACAATCTTTAAAAAAAGCCGACATATGGGTGGATGTCGGATCGATCACTGTAACTCCAGACGTATGGGCGGATGTTGGATCGATCACTCTAACTCCCGACGTATGAGCGGATGTTGGATCGATCACTGTAACTCCCGACGTATTGGTGGATGTTGGATCGATCACTGTAACTCCCGACGTATTGGTGGATGTTGGATCGATCACTGTAACTCCCGACGTATTGGTGGATGTTGGATCGATCACTGTATTAACTTAGGGTTAAGTTAACCAGTTTTCCTCGGAACAGTTTTACAGTCAAAAACAGGGAACTGGTGAAGTTGCACTAATGCTTTTATGCTATTTTTATGCTATATTATGTTACGTGATTAAGGACCTGAGTTTTAACATTCATACATGTACCTGATGATGGCTCGGCCGAGCCGAAACATGTAGTATATTGGCACAACCTTGAAGTAAAATGACATACTGTGCAATATATATATATACTGCGGTGCGTCGGACTGTGTTCATTGTTACTGTACAGAGAGATGTAAGCTGCAGCGGAAGGGCAGGAAACAAAGCGAGAAAAAAGAGAGACCTGAGATAAACTATTTTTGTGGGGAGAAAAACGTAACTTTCTTTGAAAACAGACAGGCCTCTCCCATTCTTCTTCCTACTAAGAATATTATGAAAAACAATAATTTTCCCTCCGGTTTCTACTTTCTGATTCATGCTGCGAAACTAACACGGAACACACAAACACATTATTTAATTGCGTATTTAAATCTTACCAGTACGTACGGCATTCGTATGTGTTAAACGGACGTCTAAGTACTGAGGAAGAATTTCTGGATTTAATTGGAAGTTTTATTTCAAATCTTATTTCTGGTATTATTTCTTTAAACGACATTAACCAACTTGAATTCATTATGGCACGTGTGTTATCAGAAACACAGGAATCGAATTTTTGTATATAGTTTAGATTAATATTTTTTTCTGTCTGCCTGTCTGTCTCTCTTCACACTTCAGAGTGTTAACATGCTCCACTCTTGCACACAGTACCAGGCCCATTTAATTCGCTCACACAACACACACCAGCATCATGAACGTATGCAGCCCGCAGAAGCGGTCTACAAGGTCGCATGACTTTTTTCTATGCCCTTTTGCACATGTGCTGCAAATTGTGCTGAATACCTTGGAAATGTAACTATCTTCAGGCAAGATATTCAGCTGTTAGTCTCGTCAAATGCAGGTTAGGTAAATGACTAATTCATACTAAACATCCCAGGACGCTCTCAGAGACGTGTTTGACATGGTAAAGGTAAAGGACGGCATAGCCATATGCTTAGTAAAGAACCATTTCTTACAGACTGTGGGAAAGCAGTTCTATAGCTCCTCACATTAGCCACCTTGTTACTAGATGCATGTGATATTTATCTTTATTTTCCTAGCCTTTTACCACCCCCCCCCCCCCCGAGAGAAAGTCCTGGTAACCAGTAGGTAGAAGAAATTAGTTCCCCGAGATATTCAGCCTGAAAGGATTTTTAAGCCTTCAAAGCTCAGTGGTTACTTTATGTACCGCCAGGATTAACATTCAACAATTCTACGTTCTACCCACACAGTGTAATTACGCGTTTTGTGTGGATCTCAGAACAAACAGCGATTATTTCCCTATGCAGCGTTAACTGGCTGGTTTTTGTAACCGAGACGGAGTGTGTTTACTGCGAGGTACGCACTCGATCTTTAAATGTAAGTCATGTTATTCTTGGTCCTTGAAGGGTCAGCCTTGCTTTCTTTCCTCAAAATGCATACTAAGCAAATTTAATTAATATTACATTTATTATGTGCATATTCCATGGATCTGACAGTTACGTCATAACGACTACACGATGTTACGATAAATCACAATTTGCAAAGCGTGAATTTATGTACAAATCGAAATATTTTTAAATGAAATAATTTACTAAATTATTATATATAAGTAAGGCACGCTGTCTGTTTACACTACCTAGATAAACAGAGAAACGTTCAATAGACCTATGAGTAGTATGAACATTAAGAATTCATCACCAGTATAACAGGAACAGCTGCATCTCTTCATGCTACTTTCCAACGACCGTTTCTAAACTTCGTGTTTTGGTGTTGCATAATAGGCACTCTTCCGGCAATGCTGAGGCTAACAACGGGTCTATGACGCTAGTACTTAACGCTGTGCTTCCACTGTTTGCAATTGAATTTGCGTGAAAATGTTTCTGGATCTCGAGTTGAAGTTTGCACAACTTTGCTTATGAAAATCAAGATCACCGGGAATGTAACGCCGTGTCTACTGATAACTAGGTACCGACCTTTCAGAAGATCTTATTTCCTCCACTTACCCTAAGGTTATAGGCAGAAAGCTCATCCGAAACGTAACTAATTACCAATAGACACGGCGTCATTTACCGGAAGACTTCAAACATGACGTTGATGATTATACAGAATCACGGGCAATAATTTAAATGTAAGAGCCAAATGGTAAGGCAAGTGGTAATGCAAATGGTGAGACAAGTGTTAAGGCAAACTGTGAGACAAGTGGTAAGGCAAGTGGTAAGGCAAATGATGAGGCAAGTGGTAAGGCAAGTTGTAAGGCAAGTGGTAAGGCAAGTTGTAAGGCAAGTGGTAAGGCAAATAATAAGGCAAGTGGTAAGACAAGTGATAAGGGAAGTGCTAAGAAACTTACTGCCAAATTGTGGTTAATATCGTACAAGAGAATTATTCACATAAGCTGGCCCTGATGTTAAAAAAGCGTGGGGCTATACCTTCAATCCCCCCATACAGTACTTGGTAGCGCGGCGCCAACAGTGGCCTTGACCCCTAACACGAAATCAGCCGCTACAAAATGCTTTGTCAATCCAAAGACCTGACTTTGTTAGTACTGTGCTCTCAACCTGTGCAACCTCTGACACCTTGCGGGGACATAAATTTGATTTCTAAATCCTCTAAGAAAATATTCACGCTGTAAATATTTCTCTTCCTCTACAGTTAATCATCCGGTATAAAACGCACATTCCACAGATCCAGCGAAAACTTGTTTACATTTTTCCTTACGGTGCTCCGCACTGTGACGTCGTACACTTTGGTTGGCACCAAATTTAAAATAAACCGGCTGCTTCTTTCTACGCGCCAGAAGAGAGTCTCTTTTCAATCACGTTTATTAGATGAGGGGCGCACAAATACCGGGCGCCAGGTCACTGCGGCGACATGGCGCCTGTTTTTGGTTTATCCTCAGTGTGGCACTTGCTTCCTGTCACTGTCACCTGTCTGGCGCCTAGAATTTTGAGATTTATCCTATAATGTGGAAAAATTTTTGGACCCCTCTATTAGGCGTCACAATAATCACTGCGGTTTCATTTGACAACTTCTCACCAACAGCTCACCTTTCGGGGAATATCTGTTGTGTTCTCCTGTTCAAATATGTATTTTGAACAGATCGTCGTCTGTGGGGTTGTGACACTAACAGACAGACGGCATGTGGCACTGTGCCCACACAAGAGACTGCGCGATGTCATAACCCACAAGATAATATTAATATTCAACACCGTGGAAACGTTAAATATTAAAAGTTAATTTGGATTAAGTTAACTGTTGCAACTTAGACCGATCCTAGCAGCCGCACGGTCTGAGGCGTGGGTCTGCGGCCGCTCCTTTGCTGGGATTGCGGGTTCGAATCCCACCGGAGTCAAGGATGCTACCTCTTGTGAATTTTGTGGATTGACAAGTAGATATCTCTGCATCGGGCTGATCGTTCGTCCAGAGAAATCTTATACAGTGTGGCGTGTCTGAGTGTGATCGTGAAGCCTCGGTTATGAATAGGCCCTGGCCCATTAGGGGGTTTTTACGCCATGGAAAAAATCTACGAACCGGTACAGATGTTTGACACCACCGACATGGCTTATTCCGTAAGGTTTAACTCGGTTTTACGCAGAAACTCCATGCAAATTGTATCACGACCGCTTTCTTCCGCATGCTTTCCAATTAAAAATTTACTCTAGTTAACTGGCAGCGTCGTCAAATGTCGTAAAAATAAATTTCCTGAAGGAATAAAAAGTCTCTGGTCCGTCGTACCGTCCTGTTACATAAGCAGACGCAATTTTTATTTTCAGAAAAACACAACCGTTAAGAACGTAGTAAATTCTCTCTATTTCTACGACATGTTTCGGCCTATTTTTTATTGGCCATTATCAGTCAGTAGCACAGTGTACACACAAGAGAGAGACTTCCTGACATAACGTTCTCTTTTTTTCACACGACACTACTACCAGATGATCGCCAGTTTCAAGCTTCGACTGCTTTTACCACCACCACTGCTAGATGGATAGAAAACTGAGTTGATCAGCCAGACTTTACGTGCGACTGCCGGCCTTTCTAATCATTACAACGTGTTGGCTGTTTACGTCACGTTAAACTAACATCAGTATAAGCCCAGATAGAACGTAATTGGAACGCCAGTCGCCTACCTTTGTCCTTTAGAGGCACAAATCTAACCTTCTGAAAACCAACGCGGAAAGCGACTATGAAATTCATGTCTGTCCGTCCGTCTACATGTACCCAGAAATATACTGTATAAGACTACATTAGTTGACTTGTTATCTGTAGAAACTGCAGTTAAAAATAAATTTACGAATTGTTCACTTTTATTTTGCAAACGGTTAGCCTGTATCGCTACAAAATTCACAATGCAATGCAATATTTAGCATTTATATAAGTAAACAAAACAATTTAAATTCTCCTATACTCCCTGTGACGTCACGTATGTATTTGCAATCTGTCAGAGATGAATTGTCTGTCATCATTCCGACGTTTTGATTGATGAATCAAACAGACGTGATATTCATTTGCTTTTTCTTATGATTCGGTGTCACGTGTGTAATGTTGGGTTGAACTACTCCCATGGGATGGTGAGGGAGGAGGTCACTGTGCTCACCCCGGCACATGAGGTCACTGTCTGACCCAATACATTTGAATACATGACTCCGTCTCTAGCAAAGCCAGTTCAACATATTTGTCAGTGTTTCTTATGACGTCACATAATGGCGGGTCCTATGTTCCTAAGAAGAAACACTACGCATGTTCTGTCTGCTGTTGTTACTCCTGCTGGCGCGCGGACCTCCCACTGTGAGGAGTGTGCTTCGAAATTCTGTCACTTTGTGAAGGCAAAGGCGACAAAAACTTATTGCTCTGTAAAATCTGAGGGTGTCTAGTTTGGCGGGCATATATCAAATGTTTCTGAAGGGCTTCCGGGTTCTGATTTGGTGGGTACGTATCAAATCTTTCTGAAAGGCTTCCGGGGTCTAATTTGGTGGATATGTATCAAATCTTTCTAAAAGGCTTCCGGGGTCTAATTTGGTGGATATGTATCAAATCTTTCTGAAAGGCTTCCGGGGTCTAATTTGGTGGATATGTATCAAATCTTTCTGAAAGGCTTCCTGGGTCTAATTTGGTGGATATGTATCAAATCTTTCTGAAAGGCTTCCGGGGTCTAATTTGGTGGATATGTATCAAATCTTTCTAAAAGGCTTCCTGGGTCTAATTTGGTGGATATGTATCAAATCTTTCTAAAAGGCTTCCGGGGTCTAATTTGGTGGATATGTATCAAATCTTTCTGAAAGGCTTCCGCGGTCTAATTTGGTGGATATGTATCAAATCTTTCTGAAAGGCTTCCGGGGTCTAATTTGGTAGATATGTTTCAAATCTTTCTGAAAGGCTTCCGGGGTCTAATTTGGTGGATATGTATCAAATCTTTGTGAGAGGATTCCGGGGTCTAATTTGGTGGATATGTATCAAATCTTTCTGAAAGGCTTCCTGTCTCCATCTTCTACTTTTTTTTGTGCAACAGACAGGTTCTTCAGAAAAGGCAGTACCTCTACAACAAATTACAGATAGCGTCAGGTACCATAAAACAGGTACCTTCACAGTCCTTGCTACGTGTAATAAAAACCTCTCACTCTTCAAAATTTCACCGGAATTCCTCTCCAAAACTTGCCAAGGAGATTGTTTTGCGTTACGACAAACTCTTAGATTGCCAATAGCCAGTCTAGTGCGTTGAGTCATTCAGTTGCAGACTTAAGAAGGATGAGAGGCGCTCCCACGCTGTTGTTTGTGAGCTAATCACTTACAGGGTCATCAGAAAGTAACCCAGTAGTTGTGCTTAATTAATTCGATGTCACAAAACGGATAACAGATGTCAGTTTGTTACAAGTCATTGACATCTACTGGCAGGTTGAAGAATTGGGGACAGAAATTGCAGCTGGTGTGGAAAGCATCAGTGAGGAAACACTAGTGATAATACTGGAGATTTGTTTCTTCCAAAGGTATTGCAGTCGCAAGCTTCATACATGAATATATGCTTATACCAATAACGTCTCTGGCGCGTCATTAGTGATGTGACATCAGAACTACAGCTCCAAGTGTAGTGCAACGATAATATCAGGATTTAAATACACAGAGCATTCTCTTGTGCTCCCAAATATCATCGTCGAAATTAGACGCCATGGAAAAAAGCAGACAAAAGCAACTAAATAAGCAAAGTGTGGTATATGAATAACTCCATGGAGCAGAGTCCTTCCTGAGAAGCTAACAGTTCCTCAGCTAATCAGTAAATCCCACCGCGCTTTATGGAACCAAAAGGTTCATTACCGCATTCACAAGCGTCCACCACCCATCTCTACCCTGAACCAAATCAATGCAGTCCATGCCTCCCCATTCTACTGCTAGAAGATCCAACATAATATTATTTTCCCATCTATGCCTAGGTCTTCCAGTTGCGTGTAGGAACACAGAAGGTAAACAATTTGTTCCATCCACAAATCGTGATAGTTACACAGGGCTATTTGTACAAATTTCCAAACAGAAAGTAGGATTAGCACTAAATATTTGAACGATGTATGTAACATAAGCAAGCTCAACGAATTGCTAAAATTATCTGAATTAATAACAGTAAATGTAGGAGTGACTTACAGTGCATCATACAATGTATATAGAACGTAATTCACCCCCATAATCTGTGTATAATATGTTTAATACCTATCCATATAAACTCGCTATTGCTTCCTGACTGTTTATCAACTACGATTAGAAAAAATGTCGAAAAGGGTATAGCAACCAACTGCACAAGGAATAAGAACAGCCCTGAACCGAGGTGTGAACCCGGGTTGTCTTGCTGTAAAGAGATTTTCACACTTCGTCATAGGGGTCGCACACATGTCCTAATGTAATGCAGAAGTGAAAACTGCAGGAAATATTTATCTGGGAGGGTATTCCGCGTCAGTCACGTTAAGACTAAGTTAATGTACACTACGTATGCATACAGATTTAGTTCGCACCTGCCAGAGAAGAGAGTATCATTTAATTATAAAGAAATATCAGTTAATTTTACATAGTAAAATAATATTTGGTCACTGTGTGAAACATGAACATCACAAAGTAAATTGTGAGACCGAAATGCAGACTTTTTACAGTTACGGCTGCTGGCGCTAACCACTAGGGTTTCACCATTTAAAGCCTAGCGGTAACTTTACGTACCACCAGGTTTAACATTAAAAAATTCTACGTGGTGCTCACATTGCGTTTATGTGTTTTGTACGGATCTCAGAACAAACAGCAACTTTTGCCTTATAAAACATTAAGAGACTGGTTTTTATAACCGAAGTGGAGAGTGTTTACAGCGCGGTACGCACTGAGTCCTTATATAAAACCGATAGGCTTCGTCTTTAAAGGGTTAAACAATTAAAGGCCTTCTCGTATGTAAGCATTATCATCACGCCTTTATAAATCATGTTAAACCAAAAACGTATCGCATAGCCTAGCAGACATTTACAAATTTGTTGACGAAAAAAAGCTATCAGCGCCGTACTCTATTTTTTACAACCTGAAGCACCATTTTCTCTGACCCTAATCAACCGGTATAGAAGAGCCCTAAAATTCAACCAGATATTCTGACTCCCCATTTAATCGCTTACTTTCTTACCATTTCCTGCTTCTCACTCCTTTCCTCCTGTCTCCCTTACTCCTTTCTCATACCTTCCATTTGTCCATCCAATCGCCATTTCTCCTCCTCCTTTCTTCCAAGCTCTGACCTACCTTACATTAAGACGTCAAATCAGTTGTAAAGTACGCAATTCCCTTGTTTTGTTTGTAACAGAAATCAAGAAAAAATCCGTCCAGACACAACTAAGTTCCATTTCTTATACAGAACAACACGTTATGGCCTATTTTAGGTCACCCTCACTTTCAAAGTTTTTGTTTGTGGAACAAATTAAAAAATATGGCTTAGAAACAAAATGTTTGAAGCTGAGGGTGACCTAAAATAGGTCGAAACTTGTTGTTGTGTATAACAAACGGAGCTTAGTTTAATGTGTTCCATGTCCGTGCACTATATTATACAAAAGACTTTAAACATCAACGAATACACAAAGAGTTTTTTCGTCAATTATAACACACTCCTACATATTTCGACCCTGCTGGGTCATCTTCAGGGAGAAACTTTCCGTTGTCGTTACAGTAGCTTGCACTATACAGTTAAAGGAGAATGTGCTGTTGACTGTGCACAGATGACCCAGCAAGGTCGAAACATGTAGGAGTGTGTTATAATTGACGAAAAAACTCTTTGTGCATTCGTTGGTGTTTAAAGTCTTTTGGAACTTAGTTTTTTGGACTGAATTTGTCTTGATTTCTGACATATAATTCAGTTACATCTTGGCACTTTAGAGTACGCCTTTTCGAGTACAGAGATGGTACCTGCGTTAAGTGCCTACAGACTACAGGTTTCTATGGAAAATTCGTGATGAAGTAAACTTGCACACAGTGTCCTGTATAAACTCTGCATTTCTTGTTTCTGCAGTATAGAATGACGCTTTGCGGTACATATCCCTAGACTTGTTAACACACAATAGGATGATGCATTGTCGTCGTAACCAAGCAGTTAACTGGCCATAACATAGGATTAAAACACCCGCTACTCCTTATTGCAGGAGACAGCCGTCATATTGTTATCTGCGAAAAGATGACGCAGGGACGAGATGGGCGGAAAAATTCCCGATTGCATCCAACAAGCGATACAATCACACACACACACACACACACACACAAACAAATACAAAACACAGAAATATCTGACTCACAAGTGGCACATCGCTTTCGGATAATATGAGGAAATGCAGAAGCAATCGTTCGAGACACCAGCGTTTACTTCTTCCATACCACGAAAGGAATAAGCCGTCTTGGAACAAATACACGCTCTTTTGGCTAAATCTACCGTGCATATTCAGTGGCCGTACTGCGTGCCCTAGAGCGGACGACATCGTTGTTGCATAGAAGTCTAAGCTTTTGACCTCTCTGTCGTGCTCTTCCCGGTAACAAAAAAAACATCTGCTTTATCAGCAGTGAACGAGGAAAATTATATGCTATAGTAGATTTATTTTAGATAAATTCTAAAAGGTTTTGACGGTGACGTATAATATTGTGTGGTGACGGTTTTGTGGACTATATCCATCGTCCGAAGAGTAAAATATTAAAATATTTCCAGTGATGGAAGCTAGCTCTGTGTAAGGGTCCCAACAGAGTAGGTGTTCTTCTCTTCCCCCCCTCCATTCACCTTAGGACGGAAGCAGAGCCAGCTTCCGAAATGTCGTGATTTTAATTTTTTAATTTTTAACTTTTTAATATTTTACTCTTCGGACGATGGATAAAGTCCACAAAACCATCATCACACAATAGATTGATTTTGGTAGATTTTATTTTGACTTTAAGTCAACAACACTTTGAATACGTAATGTATTTTTTTGGTTGATCTACTTGTCTTGCACGAATTTTTTTCGGAATCAGAACGCCCCCACAGCAAAGGAATGTCGTCTGGAAATAACTGCTGCTTCTTACACGAAGTGGTGTTAACTTAATTCTTAATGAGACTCTTATAACCTTAATAATATAAGCCCTTGTAATGCGTAGGTATCTTTAAAACACCCTATATAACCTTCTGTTTGTAATCGCGGATCTGACGGGTGATACCAAAAGACACTGTGAAAGTCACCCAAAACTTTTACCAGTGTACACTGTAGTCACGGCTCTTAAGCGATCTGCATGTACTGTTAACCTTTTAAAGCCTAGCGGTAACTTTACGTACCACCAGGTTTAACATTAAAAAATTCTACGTGGTGCCCACATTGCGTTTATGTGTTTTGTACGGATCTCAGAACAAACAGCAACTTTTGCCTTATAAAACATTAAGAGACTGGTTTGTATAACCCAAGTGGAGAGTGTTTACAGCGCGGTACGCACTGAGTCCTTATATAAAACAGATAAGCTTCGTCTTTAAAGGGTTAAAGGAATTTGGATGTGACCCCAAACACTTGCTGATAATCTAACATATGACTAAAATTTTAATTTGTAACTTGATCCTTATTCGTACTTTAAAAATTTATCTAGTGTATGTTGTTTCCGACACAGTGGCAAGACGCATCTCGGATGAATAACGGTACTTCCGGTTGTTACCACTGACACAACAAGACTTTGTGTCCACAATTTCGAAAATAGCCGCTTTTTCCTCAGTTAAAAAAAGAATGAGCATTCAAGAGTCCCTTCTCTTGTATACTTCAAGTAAACAGAATTTATTTTGTTGCTTAAGCATTCTTCTTATGTTACTTTAAAAACTTTTACAAAAGTTCATCTGATGGAGAAAGATTTAATGTCCTGTAAATTACGTTGCTGCGAGGCAGTTTATAGAACTCAGATTTACGGCGCGGGTTTGTAAGACAATTTTATGCAATTTAAGCAAATTTTAAAGCTATCAACAATGACTTTTAACCTTTAAAAGCTTAAAGTATACATAAATAATATTTAAAAATTGACTTCCCGCTTCAGTGTGAACACAACCTCTGTTGCAAAGACCAACCGGTTAATGTGGTACAGTGGAGTACTCGCCGTTCATTCTGACTGCCATAAGAAACAGAAACACGCGGAGGATTTAACGCGATACATGCATCACGTACACAGTCACATCTCACTGCTGTGCCACTTTTGTTCACCGCAATTCGCGCTGCTTTATACACGGGTGGCAGTATAATGCCGTGTAATACGTATTTCTCTTCCGAGACTTTCACTGCTGCTAAGCGACGACGGCGCCATATTGGGTGGCGCTATATCGGGTGGCGCTCTACCGGGTTGTGCTATATCGGATGGCCCTATATCGGGTGCTGCTATACAATGTGGCGCTGTATCAGGTGGCGCTATATAGAATGGTGCTATATCGGGTGGCGCTTTACCGGGCTGTGCTATATCGGATGGCCCTATATCGGGTGCTGCTATACAATGTGGCGCTGTATCAGGTGGCGCTATATAGAATGGTGCTATATCGGGTGGCGCTATATCAGGATCTGAGAGTAGTTGCAGGTGTTAAAAATTGTTCCTGTTTTTCCTAAACATATAAAACTATTAACTTATTCTATTATAACGCTACATGCCAGAAGAGTACAACCTGAATTGATCGCAAAGTGACACTCTCAAACACAAGGGCCATTTTATACGAAAAATCCCCGTGCCTGCTGACAGCGCACCTAAACCCTTTAAAGCCTAGCAGTAACTTTACGTACCACCAGGTTTAATATTAAAAAATTCTACATGGTGCCCACATTGCGTTTATGTGTTTTGTACGGATCTCAGAACAAACAGCAACTTTTGCCTTATAAAACATTAAGAGACTGGTTTTTATAACCGAAGTGGAGAGTGTTTACAGCGCGGTACGCACTGACTCCTTATATAAAACATGCGCTTCTTCTTTAAAGGGTTAAATGTACGGTCCACATTTCGTAGTGCCACAGTTTCCTTACGCAAGTCCCATAATTCTCGTTAACCAGAGGGGTAAAGAGACGTTTTATCTGTGCTCATTTAAGCACTATACCGCGAAATTCCACAGCGAAGTGGCAGTACAGATACTCTCAGTATTAACCTTCTAGCTAGAGAGAGCTTTGTAAATCGACGGCTTTATGTTCGAGTAAATTGGGCCACATACCTGTTGAATAGAACGTGAGGTTAGTCCCAGGGGCTGCCTGAATGCTTTGGAGAAGAAAAAAAGTCTCTGGCCCCCACCAGGCACGGAACCCCAGTTCCCGCAGCTTGTAAGCTTCTCAGTTGCAGTGGCCGCGGTATCCGGGATTCTGAACTGGCAAGGGCGGCAGGTCTTCCGCATTTCTGATACCATTTAGAAAAAGAGTAAGAAAGAGGAGACCCGACGTCTTTCATGGACTTAAACAGAGGTATCTTTGATAATTTATTTTCAAAAAAAAATATCCTAACCCAAGACAAGTTGTGAGCCATTTATATGTGACGACACAAGAGTGCGGCACCCAGGCAGTAAAACCCTCAAGTTCAGCGGACGGACATTGTGACAGCAGACGGTATGGAGCCCCCCGGAAAAACTGCAACACTTTATGGTCCTCTATTCACATGTCTCTTCAGACCGAACTGTAATCTTACCACGAGAAGCTGCGCTACAGGACAACGTACGGAGACAGAAAGAGGAGGGGCTGCCCTGACAAATGACAAACAATGTCGGACTGCGCAACTTGTTCTGTTACTCACCGGTACATAAACACTTTTCATATATAGAGAGTGTTGTACACTGCGGGTCCGGGAATTCCCACCTACAAAAGGCGTAAGCTGGTTCCTTGTTGAACATTCAGAACAAAATATCTATTGATAAAAATTCTGGAATAAAAATGATAAAAATTGAAATAGTGAAGACAAGGTACAGATATCCGTCTTTACGGGTTAAAATATCCGTCAAAATTCACATCGGTGAAGCCTCTGGGAGCAAAACGTCATTCCATCGTACCTCACAGCGTTTATTTTCAATCCCGTTTTCCGTCAGAAACTTTCGTCTGTTAAAAATTTTATCGAGAAATATTTTCGTCCAGTTTTTCAACAATATGTCTTGCGGTGAATTTCTTAGTCGCCGATTTTCGGACACGCTGTACACATTAAATTGTGCGAGGATGTACGTACTTGTCCTGTCACTTCTGTCTTTTGAACTTTGATTCCTAAGATAAATTCACTCACAACAGGAAGGGTTCAAGCCCCTGTATATGTTACAAACATCAGACTCTAGGGATCTTCTGTCGACCTTATTTTAAGGTTCAGTTCATATGAACCCCCTACGTTAATGGACAGACATGATGTTGCACAATTTGGATTTGTTCCATGCTATGTTATTTTGATTGGGTGATTGATTGAGAGAACAGCGTTGTTTTTAAAGTTAACTTCTCGCAGTGGGGTGTCGTATAAAATTCAAATACCGAATTTAAATTCGATATCATGGCAGCTGTACATCAAATAACGATGATTTAATATACTTACAAAGTTGCTGTTGTAAAGTTTGGTGATTTCGTAATGGAAATTAGCAATATTATGTCTATTAGATTCTCCATGTCTTATCAGGCCTTCCGGTTACACATTATGGCTTGCACTGCAGAGAAGAGGTTTGTTCGATTTGGTACTCAGGCATTTTACTCAATTTTGCTTAAAACCTGACATCAATAACGGACAGCTGGTGTAGGAATTGAATCACTTTTCGCTAGCCTTTCAAGTGTAGCTTGCTAAAACTGATCTCAATGGAAGATATTTCGAGCATAATCTGTAGAGAAAAATGAGGTAAAAATTTTGTATCCATTATTCATTTTCCTTAATTTGTAAAATTTTCTGTGCCAACGCGACAGGACTCTCACAGCATGCACATTTCCTAACTTGTTTTGCATAAGAACTCTATCTTATAGGTCAAATGTAACTCAGTAAAAATTTAATAAAATAAGTCTGCATTTAACAGTTTGGAATCAAGTTCAGTTTAGAAAATAAGTTTACTCAAGATTTAAGTGTTACACTTAAATACCACACTTTGAAAAATTTGAGCCCTCTGAAGCCTAAAACTTATTTAAATAATGCTTACTAAAATTCCGTCCCTACTTGACTGGGAACACACTGCACTACAATTACAAAGAAAAATAACACTATTTTATAGGGAAATAATTATTGTTTAGTGTGCTGATCATTACTGCAGGGGGCAGAGTGCTTCTGCAGTTATTTCTTTATATTGCTTCATTACCTGAAGCTGGTCGAGAAATATTCCACATTTCGTGCGCCCCAAATGTTCATAACAATTATATACTATTATATATAACGCCAACAAAACGCAGGCAGGTACCTTCACAGTACGCACACCGTTTTGTGTACAACAAATATATATACAATGAAAGCCATCAGCACAATTTATTCTTAAGTTACCAAACTTAACTTTTAATAAATGAAGAATAAATTGTGCGGACGTCCTTCAGTGTATATGTATTTACACACACGGACACTGAAATTAATTTATATACACACTGACCTACTACATGTTTCGGCTAAACACTGGGCCATCTACAGGGAAGTAAAATACAAAGAATGACTATATTAAAAATTACAATTAAATTTAATTAATTAGTTACAATTTTAACGTATTTTTTTGTGTTTCACCTCCCTGAAGATGACTACGTGTTTGGCCGAAACATGTGGGAGGTCAACGTAAATGTAAATAAATTTAAATATACTTCTGTACATTTTTGGTTATATAGTTGGTTAAGGCACGGATTAGGGATCACACCAAGTTCATTACCGTTTTCACAACAGCTCGCCACAGGTACCTATCGCAAGCGAAACCAATACAGCCCACGTCGAACCACGTTATTCGTTTAAGACACGTTTAAGTATTACCTACTTTTAATTCTTTCAAGCGGTCTTTCTTTCGGGTTTCCCCACCAAGACTCTGTACGCATCTTTCTTTTCCGCATACGTACCACGCTCCTATCCCAGCTCATCCCCCTTGATCTTAACACCCCAGTCGTACGTGGTGAACATTACACGTCCTGAACCTCCGCATTACGCAGTTTTCCCCAGTTACCTGTTATTTTCATCTTCTTAATCCCAAATAATTTGCTCCTAATTTGTTAATGCACAAAATTTGGATTTGTTACAGTCTGTTCCAAGTATGTGGAACTGACCGCATTTTAAAAAATTTATTACTTATTTTTCCGTTGGATCTCCCTTCGTTTCTTTCTTAGTCCTTCCCTCTTCTACCTACTTGTTCACAGCAGGTGTCGAGGGTTTCTGTGATTTCACTTGATCACACTCAGACACACACCACAGTCGGTAGGACTCCTCTGGACGAAAGATCAGCCCGTCTCAGAGACCTCTACCTGACAACACAAACACTGTACAACACAAACATCCATGCCCCCGGTGGGATTCGAACCCATGATCCCAGCAAGCTTTCGGCTTCAGGCCTACGCCTTAGACCGCGCGGCCACTGGGATTGGCTGTGCACTAAACATGGCCGCACAATTTCGTTATTATTCTCACTACACTTACTCGCAAAACAGCTTGTTTACTAGTGCCTAATACAGATTCTGTATTTTCCCTATATAGTCTGCAAGGTTTTGAGCTATAAATTAAGTGCATGGGCACAATGCAAATTTTCTGATGTTATTGCTGGATTTAACATCTATCAACGCAGAAGACCACAACTTACCTGAATTACAAAACAAGGACGCCAATTGCCCTCGGTGACATAAGGTTAAGGTGAGGTTAGAATCAAATTCTTTCAGCGTAACACTCAGAGTGATGTAATTTCTAGATGTGTCTTTAAAGAATCAGTAGTGGCAATAAATTCAGCGCACATGTAGCACACAAAGAGCCAAGTCTTGCCTACAACAGCTCTAGAAAGGAGCAGTTCTCAACGTACCAAAGGCTTGTGGCCTTCTAAACGGTGTTACTTTATGATAAACCAGCGTTATGTTTTCAGGGGTGTCAAAACGGGCTTTTTGTAAGCAACAACTCGGCTAAACAATTAGCACTCAGACTTCGTACTTGTAACGCCGCTGGTTATAACCTCGACAAGGAGACCGCCTAAAGTGACTGAGTTTTTCGTTGCTTCTCACAAACCCAGTAAGCAGGTAAAGTAAATTTTTTCCCCTGCACAGTGTGATGGGACATGGGCGTGTAGAAATACAGTTCAACTCACATTTAATCTCAACTCTAAATAAAATGATCAGCTTCAAGATCTGGCCTCCTTAGACCTACTAATAGCCTTGAGTACACATTAAACAGGAGGCTAGGTGAGATTTATAGCCAATCAGGATATCTGCAGAAGAAACAAATCCCCTCCCCTGCCTGCAGTTAGAACACTTATCCTCCAGTGCCCAGCCTGCAGCGCAGTATCTATAGCCTAGTGATTACCCCATCCCGCTTCCGACATCGTCAGGAGCACACAGAGGATCGCTGCTTTAAATATGGCTACTCCCGCTTCCTATTACATCTCTCTAATTCAGTATTTCTTAGCCTTCTTAGAGCTCGAAGGTGTATTCTACGAATTGCAGACAACAATCTTTATTAACCTTTTAAAGCCTAGCGGTAACTTTACGTACCACCAAGTTTAACATTAAAAAATTCTACGTGGTGCCCACATTGCGTTTATGTGTTTTGTACGGATCTCAGAACAAACAGCAACTTTTGCCTTATAAAACATTAAGAGATTAGTTTTTATAACCGAAGTGGAGAGTGTTTACAGCGCGGTACGCACTGAGTCCTTATGTAAAATAGATATGATTCGCCTTTAAAGGGTTAATTCATTCTGTAGTCTGTCTTACGACAGGTCCATAGCCTCTTCCAAAACGAGTTCTCCACACAGCGCAACCTAGTGCTTCCTTTATCAATTTCCAGTGCTTCCTCGTTTTCTTAAGGCCACCCAGTAAGTTTTTACGTCTACTTTCCTCGTCTTCCCACCACTTTTATCCGTCCTTCTATTTTTCCTTCAACAACGAGTTTCAAAAAACTGTTCCTAGGCAAGAAGTGACCAACCCATTTAACCTTCCTGCTTTTTATTGTGTGCAGTATACTGCTGTCCTTCTTGACGCTACGTAACTGGGAGTCTTCATATAAACCTAAAATAAATTAATTAATTACCTGCAACTCGAAGGCCCCATTTTGCAAATAATAACAGCGAAATTTCAGACTAATTTCAGTTTTTCAAGACCAACACTGGAGTAACGTACTGAAATAGGCCACGACTCTTTCCTTAATTGCATGACTAATTTCAATTTTTTCCAGACCAACACTGGAGTAATATACTGAAATAGGACACGACTGTTTCTTTCCACAGTCGATGCGCTCCAGAATTCATTAATACTCTAGAAATCTGCAGTAAACATTTAATTCATTGCAGCAACCGTGGTTACATTGGCCAAGAAATGTTTAGGGATGCGTCAAAACCGAACTCAAGGAGCTCGGCTTCACAATTAAGCGTAGCAGCAACAGTTTCCTGTTACTACTCTAGATTATGAGCCCGTTTATTAATTTGCGGTAAAGTCATTACGTAATTGCTAAGAAAACCTGACCTTCAGCATTACAGGTCACGACTTCAGGCTTCCGTCACCGTGGAAATGAGATCTTCGATCTTATGGGATGTTACGCAGTGTTAGAATGTTACTTACCGACGTTTCGTTTAAAGACGGAACCGGTTGTTTGTCCCAAAACGTCGTTAACTAACTACTTATCAAAGCTGCGTAACATCCTAATAGAGCGAACAGCTCATTAGAGGTAATCTTTAGTGTCGCAGTCAAAAGTCTGTCGAAAACTCCCGCGCTGCTGAAACACACACGTTCCATATAAGCGTCTCAGGAGTGTAATCATGCATAGCGCACCGAGAATCAACCGCGTCAGAGAGCGCCCGCAAGAAACAGCTTGCTGTTGTGTGTAATGTGATCAGCTGCAATTAAACGTGACGTATAGTGGGACATTTTAAATATCTAACATCTTTTGGCCACAGATTACCTTAAAACCCCAATATTCCGTCAGCTAGGAAACAAATTCCTAACTTTTGTGGAAACTAAAACCCCATTACCGTGTACATCTACCACGATTTCGGGCAGGAAAATTCTAATCCACACCCCCATTGTAAAGCATGAGAAAGTGAAGTGTACTTCATTGCAGTGTTCCTGTTTTCCGAAGCAACACTGCTTCGGTGAATAAAGAAAAATATATGATACAAAAGTAGCGTTACTTTTTCTTTATGGATGTGAAATCCTTCGGCATTTATTCTCTATAAATAAACATGATATGTATATTATAGAACATGTATTGTAAAAATTTTCTTATTTAGGAAAAACTAAATGCGAACTAGACAATTACACAAACACAGTTGTTCTAACTTTGCACTTCTTGCAGAGGAAAAAGAAATAATTCAGATCCTTGGCGTATTTAGCAGACTTTCCACTTTCAAGGTTAAATCCTGTCAGTCAAACATAACTCTTCCTTTCTATTAATGTTATCTCTCAAAGCTTTGTGAAATAACATTAACAAAAAGGAAGAGCTCTGTGTGACTGAAAATATCTAATCTTGGTATTTTAAGGATCTCAACGGGACTGGACGGGACGTCTAAAAATTTTCCAGTTTCATTTATGAAGTGCAGAATGACGTAACGTGATGAGGAATCGCAAAAAATAGAAGGGTGAAGAATTCGTTCAACTGTGACACTTGCCTACGTTACTTTGTGTGAGTGGTTAGCGCCTTTTTAAATAAATATAATGTTTTCGAAAGGATGGGAACCGCCCACCTAGTGACGCAACGTCATATCACCCAATAAGGGGATTTTCAGCTCCACCTCTGTGAAAATCTCAACAGTCGCCGAACAGAAAATGAATTTGTCGCTTCTATATTGACGCACTGCTCTTAACCTCTTTAGCCTAGCGGTAACTTTACGTACCACCAGGTTTAACATTAAAAAATTCTGCGTGGTGCCCACATTGCGTTTATGTGTTTTGTACGGATCTCAGAACAAACAGCAACTTTTGCCTTATAAAACATTAAGAGATTGGTTTTTATAACCGAAGTGGAGAGTGTTTACAGCGCGGTACGCACTGAGTCCTTATATAAAACAGATACGCTTCGTCTTCAAAGGGTTAACGTCAGTACGGAGGACTTGGCAAAGCCAACGCGCCTCAAACCAAATCGTCGATGTCGGGCCTTAGAATCAAAAGCGAGACCCGCAGAATACGAAGAAACTATGGTTAACATAACGTGACTTAAGGGCATGATAGGATGAGTTGAAAGCTGGGACTTCACCCACATGCTATGGCGTACTTCTCGGGATTCGAAGCAGAGATGCGGTTTCATGAATCAGGCGGCTGCTGATGGCTGTCCGTCCGTCACGTGGACCGATAACATCAGGTTATATATGGGCCAGGGGAAAGCTCTCTCCATGTCACCGCTTGTACCATCAAAATGACAGTGAGAGAGCCGACAGCAAATACTACAACAGAAGGTGGCAGATACACCGAAACTGGCATCATTTCTGCTTTTAACCGAGCTGACATCAAGGCGGTAACACAGAAAATTGCATTCGCATGTTTCTTTGTCTAAATGCCCGCCATAAAATCGTGGATGTACAAACTCCACACATGCTCGGCTTCCAGCACTTGTAACGGGCAGTAGAAGAGCTGAAATTCTGACAACGCAAAGTACTGATATCATGGCCTTCTGTTTATGACGCCGTGTAGCTTCTTAAATGATTATTGGACGAAATGGATATAGCAGATTGCATCGAATTACTGGCACTCTATCAAACTACACGGCGTCACATATTAATAACTCATAATTTAATGTTCCTATTATTGGATTTGAGCCGATCCCAGTGGCCACGCCGTCTATGGTGTTGTTCTGCAGCTTCTCGCTTGTTGGGATTGCGGGTTCGAATCCCGCCGGGAGCATGGATGTCTGTCTCTTGTGAGTGTTCTGTGTTGTCAGATAGAGGTCTCTGCGACAGGCCGACCACTCGTCCAGAGGAGCGCTACCGAGTGTAGTGTGTCTGAGTGTGATCGTGAAGCGTCGATAATAAGGAAGCCCTGACCCACTGGGGGGGCCGTTCCGCCAGGGGGGAAAATAGTGGATTTTAATAGCATAAACCTGTACTGCAGACGTATATACGTACTAAGATAAAAATTTTTCTGAAAGGGGAAAATATAATTCAAGTCTTACGGGCTGTGATGCCGTACAGTTTGGTGAGGTTTGAAACAATAATATTGCCTTCATATTCAAGTTCAATAAATTTAACGCTGGAACTGGAGTGCTTTACCTTGACGATTGAGGCACTAGAATACTCCGAAACGTCCAGAACCGCTGACCCAACGACACAGAATCACATCCCAGAACACTCTAATCTTCAACAACACCGCTGTGAGAACCTGGCGTCTCGCAAGAACAGGATGTCAGACTTGTGTAAATGTGGATGGGTTGGATAAAGTTTGCCTTCAGCTTTTATGTAAAGAAGACACAATAACCAGTGCTTTGGGCACCCCTCCCATTGTGAACACAGCGCGATATCGCAGGCATGTACGCTGGGAAACACATAGTTCCCACATCAAATTCGTAACTGCGTATCTGACGTTGGCTGCGTTATAAATCTACGTTGACCGCTTTGCAATTAAACACACGGACCGACTCTGGCCGGACCGTCCTTTATTGCTTATCATTTATGAGGGACGTAAAAGTCATCATCATTTTATGATGTCACTTATGTGTCTGACGGAAGGATTGCTGGCCGAAGGTTACATTTCCTGATGGCTGGTGGTGACGACACAGTTACAGTACCGGGCATGAATCTGTGCCAGTGACAACCCTTATACGTAGAGGGCAAAGTGGATCAGAGGGGCGGACAGGGTAGCAGATAAGTAAACACAAACTGTACCAAATACAGTGGGTTTTTTTTATCTCACAGAAATGCTTCCTCCTCACAGACATTCCCTGACGGCTGCGGTACTTAGTACGACGAAAGAAACGCCCTGTATAAACATAATTTTGTCGCTTTACGGCTTTATTAAGCGTCCTATCTTAGTTCGGTGTCACATATTGTTGGCTTACACGGTAAATGCGTTTGAGACCTTTGCTCTTCTGGGAGGTTAGGCAGGGTTGATTCGTAGTTATTTATACTGACGTTTCCGGACAACCTATCGGTGCCATCTTCAGAGGTCAAACAGCTTGAACCTTGAAGACGGGACTAACAGGCTATGACGAAACGTCAGTAACCACCACTCAGCGCCGCGTAATATCCCAGAAGAGCGAAGAGCTCATTTAGACCGCAGCGGAAGTCTCTAATCACTTAGGCTATACGCCATTTGCTTTTCGCCTACTTTCAAGACAGTGACGCCGGCGAAATGTGAGTTTCATTCAATCCGCTACACACAGATCGATGGCCAAGTATTTTGAGACTCCACGTGAGTAAGCACCGTCAGCCTGTCTGCTAACACCACTACTGCTTTAGTGTGAAATTAGTTTAGATATTTGTTGTCAACCCAACAGGTTGTCTTTTGTTGCTAACTAACTAACTAACTAACTAACTAACTAACTAACTAACTAACCAACCAACCAACCAATCAACCAACCAACCAACCAACCAACCAACCAACCAACCAACCAACCAACCAACCAACTAACCAACTAACCAACCAACTAACCAACTAACTAACCAACCAACCAACTAACCAACCAACTAACCAACTAACTAACCAACCAACCAACTAACCAACTAACTAACTAACTAACTAACCAACCAACCAACCAACCAACCAACCAACCAACCAACCAACCAACCAACAAACCAACCAACTAACCAACTAACTAACTAACCAACCAACCAACCAACCAACCAACCAACCAACCAACCAACAAACCAACCAACCAACCAACTAACCAACTAACTAACTAACTAACCAACCAACCAACCAACCAACTAACCAACCCACCAACCAACCAACCAACCAACCAACCAACTAACTGACTAACTAACTAACTAACTCCATGCAGCAGAGGCCTTGTTGAGAAGCTAACAGTTTCTCAGCTAGTCAAGAAATTCCCCGCATTTTATGGAGCCCGCAGGTTCATTACCGCATTCACCAGAGCCCGCCACCTGTCCCTATCCTCAGCCAGCTCTATCCAGGCCATATCCCATCCCACTTCTTGAAGATCCATTTTAATATTATCCCCCATCTACACCTGGGTGTCTTTTGTTTCTATGGAAACCAAATAACACATTACTAAGATAAGGTAAGAGCAAACGTTAGGAGAACGCATGCTTCAGGTGGTATTATAGTATCGAGCTTCATCTCTGATATATAAACAGCAAGACCTCGTGTTAACCATATGTATTGAAGATATATGACAGACACGGCACAAATATTTAGTCCGCGTTACAGCACAAGAAAATGTCAGATAAAATTGTAATTAACAGAAAATCAGCGTTTTTATGCCCACAGAAGTAATTTTACGCTATCATCACTACGGTTACTCTATCAAAGTGTCTTTCGGGAAGGTTTTTTCACCCCCGAGCATGCATTTTCGGTGCAACGAAAAATCAAAGTGTTCTGAAGACCTGTAATGCGTAGAAGTAAGCCCAAGCGAGGGATGTCATTCAGCGTCGGAGCTGTAGGGTAGCGCCTGTCGACACTTTCGCACAGAAATTCAAAAGGAATCCCACTGTGAGACCAATAAATAAATATAACCTATCCAAATTAACTTTTAAAGCCTAGCGGTAACTTTACGTACCACCAGGTTTAACATTAAAAAATTCTACGTGGTGCCCACATTGCGTTTATGTGTTCTGTACGGATCTCAGAACAAACAGCAACTTTTGCCTTATAAAACATTAAGAGACTGGTTTTTATAACCGAGGTGGAGAGTGTTTACAGCGCGGTACGCACTGAGTCCTTATATAAAACAGATACACTTCGTCTTTAAGCGGTTAATTACAATTTATTCGCCAGGCTTTCCAGTCCCGGAACAATGCGAGGCCCATATGCGCAAATAATATTTCGCCCATACTCGCAAAAATAATTTCGGTTACATTATAACAGCGCCTTATGCCACTCTAGCTCAGCGCTGTGAGACATCCTTCCTGTTCTATGCAGTTCATTTACAACGCGCTGACAACTGTCGCCGCAATTCATCTCGAGCAGGGCGGACAGGCGCGACAACTACAGGCACTATTACGAAGCAAACAGAGCCACCGCAACCGAAGTACGCGCGCGTTTGTGCGCGTGTGTGCATATATACATACACACACAGACATATGTATACATATATATAGGTTTTTACCATTGTTATTATTTGTAGTTTAATCTTTTTGGTCTTCACATCCTGTGACAACTGTTGACACTGACGTTTCGGACAAACAGGCTGTCCCCGAGTTCATCATTCCATAAAGTGCCCAAGAAGTCTTCAGTGTCAATTCGGACCTTACGTCTCCACCCATGAAGAAGGAGGCATCGTGTTTTCACGAAATGTGGGTGTGGATAAACACAACCATTCGCTACCTGATACATGTCACACGCAAAGGGCAATTCGTGGAATTGCTGTCTGAAAACGAAGAAGGATAACTGTGGCTGATGAGGTACTTTGAATGATTTAATGATTCCGGGATAGCTCAGTCGGCACAGTGACTAGGCCACGGGCTAAACAACCGACAAATCTGGGTTCGATTCTTTGAAGCGGCAACAAAATATCTTCTCCGAAAAGTCGAGACCTTCTGTAGAGCCCAGCCAACCTCTTATTCAGCGATTTCGACGAAGCTGTTCCCTCTGTGGGTAAAACGGCCGCGGCGTGAACTTGATCGCTGCCCTGATCTAGTACTAAAGTTACGAATGCGTGGAGCTGTGCCTCCATTCTATTATATGTCGTCACGGTAAGATAATTAAGAACGAGGACACGTACCTCGTGTTGTGTAACTTGGAACAGCAGGAGAACTGAAAAAGTATGACTTGGAAAGGATTTGAAAACAGCGATTTTTGCTTCCTCTGCACTCTTCCAACACTGGCCTTGAGTGAATGAATGAAACCACAATAACGCTCAGGACGATCGGTTCCCTAGTACACATCCAAACCGGGTACGTCCCGAATGCACAACAGAAATGTTACACCCAGAGCGAACCACTTCGTCCAGTAAAACGAAAGAACTCTTATAATTTGTGTATTTTTTATTTATTTAAAAATGATGTCGGTTACAATAGCGCAGATCGTCAACCCACCCCCCCCCCCCCAAAAAAAGTTTTGTGTGGTGCGGACAACTTCGGAAAAATTCGCTGTTAAAGCGGACAACATAGAATTCAATACACAAAATCAAGAATGAACAGATACTCTTATAATTGCATGTAAACCCTTACTCGCGTGTTGTCTATACGTATGTGAAAAAATGTACTGATATCAGCAAAGATTAACCCTTTAAAGAAGAAGCGTATCTGTTTTATATGAGGACTCAGTGCGTACCGCGCTGTAAACACTCTCCACTTCGGTTGTAAAAACCAGTCTCTTAATGTTTTATAAGGCAAAAGTTGCTGTTTGTTCTGAGATCCGTACAAAACACATAAACGCAATGTGGGCACCACGTAGAATTTTTTAACGTTAAACCTGGCCATATGTAAAGTTACCGCTAGGCTTTAAAAGGTTAATAAAGAATACAACTCACAACACGGCTAGTGTGTCGTTAAAAATTTCTTTGAAATTTCCAAAATTGCTTCCGTGTTTTTTTTCGCCTTTTCCAGGAAAAGTTTTGAAAGATACCAGGATGTCTCCGCTGGTAACATAACACTGTGTCGCGAGCAGTATGTTGCCTGCGAGGTACGGGCTGTATATAGTAGCTGAATGAATGAGCACTAAGCATTGCTGGGATGGTACTGACTGGGGAAAACCGAAGCACTGGCGGAAAAAAAACCTGTCCCTGTTCCAGTGTGTCCATCACAAAAGGCACACTGGTTCACATGTGGGCCTGAGCGTAAAGCATCCAGCTACTAGCTGCCAGAATTACTGCACGTGCCACCGCATAAATTTTCCCTTAATCTCCTTCTTATTTTCTGCACACCAAAGTACGTTCTATATAAGACAAATTCCGTGTATTTACGGTGACATATGTAATGATGTACGGTCCGTCCAGGGGCAGTGACACGTCACGTCTCAACCTCTAACCTTCCTGGTCTATTCTTTTAATAAACAGCTGATTACCACTGAACTATGGTGTTTGTGTCGCAACGTCGCAATTTTAATCTAACTTATACCACCAGTACTTAACCTATCGCAAAGACATTTTCATTTAATATTTCATTTTCTCTATTACGTGACTGTAGGTGAAGGCACATAAAGAAGAGCATATATTCGAACGCAAAAATAACGAAGTAAATATGGTATAGGCCTATCTCAGTAGCCTCGCGGTCTAAGGCATAGGTCTGCGGCCGAGCGCTTGCTGGGATCGTGGGTTCGAATCCCACCGGGGGCATGGATGTTTGTCTTGTACAGCGTTTGTGTGGTCAGGTAGAGGTCTCTGCGACGGGCCGATCCCTCGTCCAGGGGAGTCCTACCGACTGTGGTGTGTGTCTGAGTGTGATCAAGTGCAAATAAACAACCTCGACACCTGTTGTGAACAAGCAGGTAGAAGACAGAAGGACTAAGAAACGAAACGAATTACGGTATACGTAACATATCTGATGTTGTAACACATCTCTAAACACCTGCTATAAATGTGGCCATTATTTTAATTCTGTAATTAATACGGAAGTTGCTGTAAATGCAGGGGTCATCATATTTGACACCCAAATTCGCATTAATTAGTGTACGTCATATGTACAGAAACTTGGGGATCTCTGCCTTCAAAGCATCTTGTGGCTGTAAATTGCAACTTGCGATTCGAAAGCACATAGACACGTGTTTAAGACGTGCAATAAATACCGCTGTACACTTGATACAAGCAACCAATACCTACGCATTCTAGGTTATTGGTTGTGGTAACACAAAGCCTGGCAATTGTGTGTCGCACAGAGGGAAATATTTTACTACAGAAAGCAGCCACCTTTAAAGTAAAAGTAAAGTTGTCCCTGTTTAGGCCATGGCGGCACACACGGAGATTTGAGGCAAGGCTCCGTTCATTCTTAAAACCAAACCCTTCGTTAGAGGGTCAAAGGTTTTAGCAGCAGTGAAAGTAAAGCCGTCTGTATGTTTAACTGTGTAACAGCGCCATAAAGGCATAAAAGGGATTGAAAATAAAGCTCCACTTATTCTTAATCTTGGCAATAGGTGGAAGTGAGTGTTCAGCTTTACTCTCCGACCGCTTTAATCCTGGGGAAGTAGCGCCCGGCACCTTTTGGATAGGAAGTTGGTTGGGCAGCGGGTCCGCTGCGGACGTTTTGAGGAAGATGTATATCTAACATGCCGTACACCGTGCCTGTTGTTAGTTAACCTTTTAAAGCCTAGCGGTAACTTTCCGTACCACCAGGTTTAACATTAAAAAATTCTACGTGGTGCCCACATTGTGTTTATGTGTTTTGTACGGATCTCAGAACAAACAGCTACTTTTGCCTTATAAACATTAAGAGACTGGTTTTTATAACCGAAGTGGAGAGTGTTTACAGCGCGGTACGCACTGAGTCCTTATATAAAACAGATACGCTTCGTCTTTAAAGGGTTAACCTTTTAAAGCCTAGCGGTAACTTTACATACCACCAGGTTTAACATTAAAAAATTCTACGTGGTGCCCACATTGCGTTTATTTGTTTTGTACGGATCTCAGAACAAACAGCAACTTTTGCCTTATAAAACATTAAGAGACTGGTTTTTACAACCGAAGTGGAGAGTGTTTACAGCGCGGTACGCACTGAGTTCTTATATAAAACAGATACGCTTCGTCTTTAAAGGGTTAATAAGAACAAACCAGCAATTAACCACAAAATTCATAAAGTTATATTTACACTGGCATTACGATGGCAGGTGCATTGCGACATGTAAGTACAGTGTCAGTGTAAATATAACTTCGTAGACTTTGTGCATGTTTGTTTGTTTGTTCTAACTAAGATACAAATCCCTGTTTCTATCAAGGATCGAACCAGTTCGTCTGATGTCCAGCTCACAGCTAGCCACTATGCCGACCGAAATACCGAAGTTCCCCACCTAGTTTAGATTTAATTCCTTGCGGCTTGGTGACCGCGCGGTCTAAAGGGTGGGTCTGCGACCGCTCGCTTGCTGGGATTGCGGGTTCGAATTCCGCCGGGGTCATGGCCATCTGTCTGTTGTGAGTGTTGTGAGCTAGAGATCTCTGTGTCGGGCTGATCACTCTTCCAGAGGAGTCCTACCGAGTGTGGTGTGTCTTCGTGTGATGGTGAAACCTCGATACTTAGGAGGCCCTGGCACACTGGGGGCTGTCGCGCCGGGGGCGGCCCAATCTTCTGTGGTTTATTATACAAAGTTTTAACCTTTTAAAATCGAAATTATATCTGTTTTATATAAGGACTCAGTGCGTACCGCGCTGTAAACACTCTCCACTTCGGTTATAAAAACCAGTCTCTTAATGTGTTATAAGGCAAAAGTTGCTGTTTGTTCTGAGATCCGTACAAAACACATAAAGGCAATGTGGGCACCACGTAGAATTTTTTAATGTTAAACCTGGTGGTACGTAAAGTTACCGCTAGGCTTTAAAAGGTTAATATATATCAGACTATGTTTCATTTGTAGGTTTATTGATGGTTTAGAAGGAAATTGGAAAGAAACATCTGTGGCCTAACGGAGTTACATACAAGGACTTAGTTGTATGAATTGAGAGAAATTAAGAAAATCCGGGGTTAGGGTGGTGTTTGTCCCTCCTGAGGTCGGATCTCAGTACCTCCGTAACAGAAATCTGTAGCGGTACCTCCACAAAGACGTGCTCTGTTACAGGTCGCAACATTTTTAGGTAAATTCCATATTAATATGAGTACATTGTTACATGATTCAGGAAGGGAATATGCGTAGTGCCCCCAGGGGACACTGCCCCTAACATCAGGTCACCTTAAACAATGTTTAATGACGTAGATACACTTCCTCGGACATAACAGCGCGCCGCGATCACCTGCAGATTTACCTTCCAGCTCCAGTGGAGGTGAAGAATGTTCGCCATAATTTCCAATTACACCACGTCGACAAGTGGACGAAATATGGCGGCGACGTGACTCATATCTCCACGTAAACAAACCTCATTACCCCCAGAAACGCACAGAACCTTACCTCCAAGCGGAATTCTCTATGATTTAGTTCCCACTTTGTACCATTCACACTGGATACGTCACTGAAACGCGCTAACAAATTGTTTGGTCTCTGCAGGGAGTCCAACTGAGGGCCAACCAAAGCTATTACAATTACCAATCGGCTACGAAAGCACCTAGAGGCAATGGCAGTCTTTACAACACGAATTTTAACCAGTCTTGGAAGTTTTATTACTTCATGCATTCTGGCACAATTATCAGTTATTAGGCATTTTTTTTACAAATGAGTTACACATATATAAAACTTACAATACGAATATAGCTGAAACATATCAACAGTGGAACACTGCGCTATAGTAAAGAACACGGTTTTTAAATATATTATTTATAGTGTTGCATTCTTCTGTTACTTTCAAGTGAAGATATGCGAAATTTATGTAAAATTTCAGTCATAAAAATATAAAGAGGCCATTTGTCACAGCTGGAATAAATGGGGGGGGGCGACATTAAATTAGACTAAACTTTTGATGTCACCTCAAAGGCATGAGGCGAAACTGAGGTATGGCTCCGCTCTTACTTAACCTTTTAAAGCCTAGCAGTAACTTTACCTACTACCGGGCTTAACTATATGTGTTTTTTACTTATCTGGGAAAAATCTGCAACTTTCGCCTGACATGTCATCAAATGATTCTTTTTTAAACTGAGGTGGAGAGTGTTTACTGCGCGGTAGGCCCTGAGTCCTTATATTAGACAGAATGCGTTTCGTCTTTAAAGGGTTAAACTCAACAACAGATAGAACCGAACGGTCAGTTTCAATTCGCGACCCTTTTTACCTTCATATCCGGTTCCGATTCAAAACTGTGGCCCAAGTAAGATGCTATCAGTTCTGCTCTTATGCACACGTGGACAAAACGTCACGTGCTCAACAACTGGAGCTGCCTGGAAGTTAAAAAAAGTACAGCGTAATTATGGCAACAACAAAAATAATAAGTTACAAAGAATTACATAGGCTAAGAAGAACGGAGCGAACGTCAGTATCTTAAGATGACAGCAGTCAGTATTTACACAGGTGACATGAGGCTAAAATTAATTATTACAACAGCAAATTACTAATATAATTATTATATTTAAAGCAATATTCATTTTTGTGTCATGTTTCGTCACATGATGTTACACATTCAAGTGGCTTGCATTTAGAAATGCTGAAAATTAAGTAAAAGAATTTTAAGACTTTGTAAAGAATAAAAGAAATATTAATGTACGATTACGCATCCATATATTTGTTCAAAGGGAACTCTTCGAATTCCCATATCTACCTACGTAAAGGGGCACTTTTAAATTACAACTTGACCGAAGAGAAGCGCTGTTTTACTCTGCCGTTTGTTAAAGTTACTCACGACATGTTCATTGAAAACCGTGTTAAGTGGGTCCCCGTCATAACGGCATGGCGCGTCCTCGGGTAGTAGATGGAGGAACGGCCTCCAGTTATGGAGGGTAGCTGCTAATACATTGAATAAGCAGTCGCGGACAGCCGACATGGGGTGATCATCCAGCTTGGGGGTTGGGCGAGGTGCTAACAACTCCTCACTGTAAAAAACTATTATGTTACGAAACATATGGACAAGCCTCGGGCCTGGACCGATTCTTTGGTACGACCCCAGCTACGGGATTGACCTGGCTCAGGATAGGGACAGGTGGCGGGATCTTGTGAATGCGGTGATGAACCTCCGGGTTCCATAAAATGCGGGGAATTTCTTGACTAGCTGAGAAACTGTTAGCTTCTCAAGAATGCCTCTGCTCCATGGAGTTAGTTATGCGCATTCAAAAGCGGGTAGTGTCCCTGCTATCTACTGCTGTTACGTACCAACAGTGATATATATATATACCTGCATAACACACGCCCAAACAACCGTAAACCCCTTCGCAATACACAATGCAGCGCGTCACACGTCCGCTCTACAGTGTGCGTACAGTAACACTGCTTGCCGCAAGTGCAATATCCTGTGATTATTTGGGCCCAGCACAGCCCAGTGACATGACTAACGACACGCCGGGTGACCGAGGTTAGACTCACTCCGAAGGTATGAAACGTTCTCAAGGACCACGCCCGGAACGGGTCTGGGGGCCACACAGATTGCTATCCATGGATTTCAGGGGCTGTTTCATCGGGGGACAATGTCCCCGGACGGATATGACGCATACCGCCTACATGCCTTTAGAAATTGGGTCATGGACCCAGAGCCAGCTTCAACACTCTTCTTCTTCTTATACTACTACTACCACCACCACCACTTCTTCCTGTGCCACTACAACCCTACTAGGACCCTGGCCGCCACATTATCGAGGCTTCAAGATCACACTCAGGCACACAACACTTGGTAGGACTCCTCTGGACGAGTGATCAGCTCGACGCAGGAACCTCTACCTTACAACACATAACGCTCACAAGAGACGAAAATGCATGCCCTCAGTGGGATTCGAACCCGCAATCCCAGTAATCGAGCAGCTGTGGGCCTACGCCTTTTGACTACACGGTCATCGGAATAGGCTGCTTCAATCCTCTACATGTCAAAATAATTTAATTAACATTTAAGGATTATTCGTTTCTGTTTCCTCCTTCTCGAAACGCCGAAAAAGACCAGAGGAGACATTTCACTAACAGAGCGGTACACACAGAAGGCACTGATTTTCGGCAACCTACGTACTTCACAACATGCAGCATGTTAAAATGATATGCAGGCTGTGATACAGTCAAACTCCGTTGTCACGTCATGAAAGGGACTGAATATTTTGTGTCGTTATAAACGAGTGTTGTTATAACCGAGGAGTATAATGTTACGGTTAACAGCGAGGAAATAATTAGTACCACAGAACATCTGACGTTATAAACGAGGTGTCGCTTAAACGGGCGTCGTTATAACCGAGTTCGACTGTACTTGAAGCTTAACAGCGGTGAGATGTCATTCCGTGTGAACTGGCAGTCTGATACCAGCCTTTTTGGTGACCTGCTTGCTGCATCCACAGGTTGGCGCACACGTACCGAACTGCACGGTACCACATTTTAGGAGACAGTAAATTTTACTGACACACGCCGAATGGAAGACAGCGAGGCCAACACAAATCTGTCACTGCAACAGTGGCGGTACGTAATAAGATTGTATTTGAATGTGCGAGTTCTTTTGCGGCTTGTTGGACACTATGAGTAACCGCGGTTGTGGAACTTTCAACAACAGAATGAAATGGGACAGATTTGGAAGTAACCAGTAATGCTGTACTCGACATACTATCCCAGAATTGGCCCGGAGTGACTGAATAAAAACTCCTCATTATGTTAAATTACACGAGCAAGATCAGAAATAATCTCCCACATACGAGGCTACACCAAACCACTCGGTTACAATTTACAAACAAAATATTAAAAGCGATGTTTGAACTACTATCATTCTGTTGTGTTTCGAGGCAGAATAGACCAATAGGAAATTAAGGACGTTTCGTAAGAACCCGCTACCGTCATATTCCACATAAAATTTCAATCTTACACTCTGACTTAGATACTCAGCACGTTCGTCCGAAACGTCGGTATCACGTACACGCCTATGCTGTGTCGCAGTCCACAATATTACAATCTTAGCTGCCATAAAAGTTAATTCAGGCACTAACCGCACTGGCTGGCAGTCACACAGTACGGCTACTTGTCACTTGTACAGCCGAGGGCCGAGATAATGTTTAATGTAGTAAGTGGGCACTCGGTGCTCATGTGTTGTCTTCTGAGTCAATACACGTCGCTGCAATTACGAAGCGCGCCGCGGGAGTGGCGCGGTCCGGGCATTCCACAGACCGAAGAGCTAACGAGTGCAAGAGTGGCGCATCGGTTCCCGCAGTGTCAGCCTCCGATCCTGCGCCGTTTCATTCCCCCTACTATCCCTTAACCCTTTCCTATCACAGCAGTATTTGACCTACTTCTGTTCTAGGTAAACCCTGAAGTTTACGATATCACTGTCCACGCCATGAAGGCATATAGGAGAGTGGAGGTATGGCTCCACTCATTCTTAACCTCGGCAGTTGATGGAGGTGAGTGGTCAACTTGACGCCTTGGCCACTTTATTCCCGGTAACAAACCCAGGTACCCATTGAATAGGACTGCAAAGCCCCAGAGTTGGTGGGGACGTTGTGGAGAAGAGAAAATTTTCTTGCCCCTAAGCAAGACGTATCTAATCCATAATAAAGTTAACGCGTTAACGTCCAATGATAAACGTTTCGAGCAGGACGCTTCGGGTAGGTTAAAGGAGTTAAATATATCCGTGACACAAAGACGGCACTTTTTATGTTGCCCATGCACTGCATATGCTTACAATTAATATATAAAGAAAGTTACGCAGTTAATAAAATACATTAACGAACAAGTATAAAACTCCTGCAGGTTTCAACACAGGGGTGCCATCATCAGGGAATTATTCAGAAAAAAAAGTAACAGGGCCAACAGCTAATCTAATCTAATATAATCTACCTAGAGTAGCTGTTGGCCCTGCTACTCATTTGTTCTGGATAATTCTCTGACGACGGCACCCCGGTGCCGAAACATGTAGCAGTTTTATACTTGCTTCTGAATGTATTTTATGTAGTGTATATGTATATAGGAGCTTTATACTTGTTCTCGAAGGTATTTTATGTAGTGCGTAAGTTGGTTGATGTGTTAACCCTGACAGTATATTGCATTTTGGAAGAGATCACTTTGCAAAACCTACAAAAAAACCTACGCCTTAAAACATATTGCAGATTTGATGAAAAGTACATACACTAAAATGTTCGGTCTCGGTGTTGATGAGATTTCAGGATTCACGTCTTCTGTGATGTGACACTGTTCCTTGTGTGAACAGTTTCCGACGTTTCGAATGCACTAAAAACTTACACATCCCTTACCCAAAAACATGCAACTCACCATACGACACAGTGTCGCACTGTACAGTACCGCAGTCCTCAGTAACGTTACTTATCATTGGGCAAGACTTGATTAAGACTGAGAATCACGTCCAGTTTCACCACCTTCAAGAACTGCACGGTCAGTCGCGTAACACGGAGGTGAGGGCAGACAGAACTGACAAAGCTCAATGCGAAGGGTAAGTAAAGTCGAATGAAACTAGTGAAGTTACACTGACGTAAGGATATGTACAGAAAGGAAGACGTGGGCTTATGAGTTCACCGTGTTTTGTGCGTGCATGCGTGCGTGTGCGTGCGTGCGTGTGCGTGCGTGTGCATCTAGATTTGTGTGTCCCTAGTTTAAATTTTTGAACAAACTGGCTGATGTTCATGAAGATTGCATCGGTACTGGGGGCACTGCAAAACACTTAAACTTTATTTAACATTTTAAAACCTAGCGGTAACTTTACATACCGCCAGGTTTAACATTAAAAAATTCTACGTGGTGCCCACATTGCGTTTATGTGTTTTGCACGGATCTCAGAACAAACAGCAACTTTTGCCTTATAAAACATTAAGAGATTGGTTTTTATAACCGAAGTGGAGAGTGTTTACAGCGCGGTACGAACTGAGCCCTTATATAAAACAGATACGCTTCGTCTTTAAAGGGCTAATTTTAAATTCCTTACAATTCTCTAACAACATGGCGGATACGCGAAATCTTCAGGTGAGAGCGACAGTAGCGACACCGCCGACGCTTCTTTTATGCGTCGCCTACTTTCGTAGATAAACAGCCACGTTTCGGAGTAGCAAGTTTCCTCCATTTAGGGAGAATGAATTATTTCCAAGTGGAATTCAGCACACGATGCCAGTCTTTTGTTTCGCCCCGAAGAACAGCGTCAACTTGTAACTAATTTCTTCACCCTGAACCACCGAAACGTCTGTGTGTATCTACAACACTGTGTGTTGTCAAAGCCCAAACGTCTGTTATTGTAAGACACATGTGAAACTGGTGTAAAGCTACAACTATATGGCGGCAGTCATTTCTATAAATTAGAGATAAACAGCGTTTTAGGTCATGCAGAATTAAATACAGTGACACTGCAAAACATTGTGGTTACATCCGACATACTTAACGCACACAGTATTAGTACTTAAATGGTTAATTCTTCCAAAGAGAAAAACAGAACAGCAACAATACAAAGCTGTGTAGTAGAAACGAAGCCTTTGTGATTTCTGTTCGGAAATCCTTAGTAATATTTCCTTCTCAGCTCCTTCAGGACATTCTAAAAGATTATTTTTCTTCACAATTTATCCGAAAATTCTGGGTAAATCTAACAACTGATCTTTTTAGTTTGTAATTTTGGCTGTTGTTTTGCCTGGGTATAAAACTTGGTGTATCATTTTGAGGGAGGAACGTAGGCCGAGAGTCTTGGAAAATAGGATGCTGAGGAAGACACTTGAGTCTAAGATGGACGACGTAACAGGGGAATGGAGAAGACTACATAAACGAGAGTTTTGTGATCTGTACTCCTGACCAAGTATTATTCGGATGATCAAATCATGAAGAACGAGATGGGCGGGGCATGTGGCACGTATGGGAGATAGGTTAGGTACATACAGCTTTTTGGTAGGAATGCCTGATAGAAAGAACCACTTGGAAGACCTAGACAAAGATGGAAAGATAATATTAAAATGGATCTTCAAGAAGTGGGATGAGGAGCCATAGACTGGATTGATCTGGCTGAGGATAGGGACAGGTGGCGGGTGCCTGTGAATGCGGTGATGAAACTTTGGGTGCCATAAAATATGGGGAATTCCTTGACTAGATGAGGAATTGTTAGCTTCTCAGAAACGACTCTGCTTCATGGAGTTAGTTATTTCATTTAATTTAAAACTTGTGTGAGGTGTAGGGTGCTTATGGAGGTTAATATGAGGTACACTGTCTTCCATGATATGACGTCATATTCCTGAATAATGTCACTGACGTTTAGGACAAACCTGCTATCTACACCTGCAGCGTATACACGTGAACACGTTCCTCCACAACGTCCTTAAATTTCTATCAGTTCATAAATCGTCAAATCCCAGAGAACAACATTCGTCAACATACTATTAGAACTATTTTCCTATATGCCGCTCTTGCTTTCATCACGTTGAGTTGAATTTGCTTAGCGACCTCTATTCTGTTAGATTTGACCTTCTTCTAGGGCACTCAATGAGCTGTTTGTTACTTGCGAACGACTCTTCAAGTCTTTCTTCCATTTCAAGAGCCATTACAGGGAACGGGCATGACGTCAGTGTAATATTGGTACAGATCTGCTCTTCACTAGGGTGAGGTACGCAAACACGGATACGAATGCTGCGAGTGTGATAGTTATGTCCCGGTGAAGTCGCAGTTACTTGCCACAACAGCCCAGTGTTCTGTTTGCTTTACTTACTGGTTCCCCCACCCCCCCCCCCCGCATTCCTAGAATCCTTGTGTGAATTTTAACACCTTAATAGAATTTAAGAAGTTGTAAAGCTGACTATGGAAAAACTGATGTCACGTATTAGACTTTAAAGGAAAAACACGCCGCCTGGCTTCAGTGTAATTCTGTACAGATGGATTGCTGAAATGTTAGAAAAACTCCAGCATTTGTTGGTTGATTGTTCATTGTTGATTGTTTCATCAACACGGTTGTCAGAAACTTAGATCACCGAGATATAGGCCTATATTTAAGTAGTGTTTATTTAACGACACTGTCAACACCTGTCACTGTTGGGTCACATGATGGCGGCATTACTGCAAACACCGAAACAGAAAGGTAGTGTGCCCTAGTTTGAGGTGCGGTCCGGTCAGCTGCCCGGAGGAATGGACAGAATGGCAGGAAACCTCAGAATAGGTGTCTTCGGGTTAAAGGTACATAAGTGAGTTTCGGACACGCGAGTGTCAGAGATGGTTTCGGAGAGTAACTGGGAGATGTTAATGACAGGTCAAGGCGATACCCTGGACGTGTCAATGACAAATAAGGCTATACCCTGGACGTGTCAATGATATGTTAAGAAGATACCTAGGAAATGTCAATGACAGGTTAAGACGGTACCCTAGAAATGTCAATGATAATTTAAGATGATATGCTAGGGATGTTAATGACAGGTAAAGGCAGTACCGTAGAGATGTAAATAACAATTTAAGATGACACTCTAAATATGTCAAACACATGTCAGGAAAATACCGTAGAGATATGCATGAGACTTTATAACGATACCCTAGATATGTCAATGACAGGTTAAGACAAGACCCTAGAGATGTCAATGTCAGGTCAAGACGATAACCTAGAGATGTCAATGACAGGTTAAGAAAATACCCGAGAGATATCAATGACAGGTTAAGAGGAACCCTAGAGATGTCAATGAGGGGTTAAGACGAGAACCTAGAGATGTCAACGACAGGTCAAGACGACACCCTAGAGATGTCAATGACTGGTTAAGACGATACTCTACAGATGTCAATGCCAGGTTAAGACGATAACCTAGAGATGTCAATGACGGGTTAAGACGATACTCTAGAGATGTCAATGCCAGGTTAAGACGATAACCTAGAGATGTCAATGATGGGTTAAGATGATATCCTAGAGATGTCAATGACTGGTTAAGACGATACCCCAGGATTCAATGACAGGTTAAGAAGATACCCTTGAGATGTCTGTCAAGTAAGACGATACCCTAGAGATGTCAACGAAACGTTAAGAAAATACCCTAGAGATGTCAATGAAACGTTAATAAAACACCCTAGAGATGTCAATGTTAGGTAAGCCGCTACCATAGGCAAGCCAATGAAACGTTAAGAAAATACCTTAGAGAGATCAATGTCAGGTTGAGACGATACCCTAGAGAAGTCAATGACAGGTGAAGAAAATATCCTAGAAGTGTCAATGACAGGTTAAGACAATACACTAGATATGTCAAAGAAACGTTAAGAAGGTACCTTAGACACATCAATGTCAGGATAAGACGACACCCTAGAGAACTCAATGACAGGTTAAGAAAATATCCTAGAAGTGTCAATGACAGGTTAAGACAATACACTAGATATGTCAAAGAAACGTTAAGACGGTACCTTAGACACATCAATGTCAGGATAAGACGACACCCTAGAGATGTCAATGACAGGTTAAGAAAATACGCTGGTTAATAAAATACCCTGGCCGTGGCAATAACAATTTCATACAAGCCCCTGGACATATCAATGACAGAGGAACACAAAAGGCAAGGTATTTCAACTATAGTCTGGTGGAGATATAAATGGTAGTTTAAGGAAAGCCTCAGAGGCACCAGTGATACATTGTGACGAAACACTGGAGATATCAGCGTTAGGATATGCAAAAACGAAACCTGGTGTGCTTTGTTCTGCAACCGATTACACACCCTTCTTTTTACAAAATGAAGCCTTACATTCAGAAGAATACTGCCTTTCCATTTGTAACGCCGTATAGTCTGGAAGAGTTTTCACGTGACATTCTCACGCCGTGAATGTGAAAAACAATCTTGCGGAATATGAGGCCGTGCAGTCCACAGATTCAGGTCAGAGAAGAAATATTCTAAAACTAATTATCCTTGCACTTTTTCATTTTTGGACATTACATACTAGGCGACAAAATATGAAGGAGATGCGAAGTGAGGGCAACATTACTGTGCGCCCCACTGCAATAATTTTCAAAATCCACTTCCAAATATCTTCATCGCCCTAACACCCTTAACTTTAAATCGCGAATTTAAAGGAAGCAAACCACAGGCAGCAGAGAGCTTTCGCTAGAAGCTTAACGTTTTAAAGCCTAGCGGTAACTTTACGTACCGCCAGGTTTAACATTAAAAAATTATACGTGGTGCCCACATTGCGTTTATGTGTTTTGTACGGATCTCAGAACAAACAGCAACTTTTGCCTTATAAAACATTAAGAGACTGGTTTTTATAACCGAAGTGGAGAGTGTTTACAGCGCGGTACGCACTGAGTGCTTATACAAAACAGACACGATTCGTCTTTAAAGGGTTAATTACCATATTGTTCAACTCTATGGTCCCGTATGTAAATAATAAGGTACTGTTTATGCTTCAACAAGAGACTAATCACTCCTGACATCGTTGTTCACCGTTCGCTCAAAATAACAAATTAGCTCTCTCCCAATTAAATGTCATCAATCATCGAGTAAAGAGATGACTGCTGATACCAGCCTTAAGACAGTCGGTCAACTGCCCCTCGGTAATTCATTATTGTTAACACCAACACCTGTCACGGGCAAGTGTTCCGCACTTACACACTTATACTTTGTGGATAGCCAGTTCCAGTTTCAGATCTTAGAGCACTTAACTCTAACCGTCCATGAAGCTTCCATAATTTTCCACAGTCAATCCAGATAAGTTCGAGATAATGTTCAAGTCTTCTGGAATGTTAGGCGATGTTGAATGGTAAACAGTTACTGACGTTTTGAATGATCGCGATGCCTTCACTTTTAAGATCATGTAGTACAGGATACGGAGTGAACCCCACGTTAGGGCACGACAGCTGCCTTCCAGATACTTGCCCACCAATTATTTTATAGGTAGGGTTATCTTAACCGTCAACTGCATAGTCTGAGTTACTTGCGGCCTGCAGTAAGTGAATAAATGACTCGGTAATATCGGATGCCACAGTGCACCTAGAATTTTTGGACGAATTAACCTTTTAAAGCCTAGCGGTAACTTTACGTACCGCCAGATTTAACATTAAAAAATTCTACGTGGTGCCCACATTGCGTTTATGTGTTTTGTACGGATCTCAGAATAAACAGCAACTTTTGCCTCATAAAACATTAAGAGACTGGTTTTTATAACCGAAGTGGAGAGTGTTTACAGCGCGGTACGCACTGAGTCCTTATATAAAACAGATACGCTTCGTCTTTAAAGGGTTAAAGTGGAATAACGAATAAGAAGTATGTTTAAAGTTTAACGTTTAAAGTAAGTAATGAACAAAATCTTCGGTTGTCGGACTTTGAAATAGGAGACTTCTTTATAGACTATGAATATATAAGAAGATAATATTAAAATGGATTTTCACCACAAAAATATGAACTGAAATGATTTCGTCTACTTCGGGATAGGTTTCGTTTGTGTTGTTTCCTGTTTTCTGGATTTTTCAGGCCTTGCTACGCGAATTTACCGACGACGTTTCGGCACCCTCTGTGGCTCCGATTTTCACTGGCAAAATCAACATTTGCCCATTGAAGAGGGGCCCACAAGGAGTTCCGAAACGTCGTCGGTAAATTCGTTTAGCATATAGTGTAAAAGCCCAGAAACCAGTGTACAGTATTTATTTCACAGTGAAATCTTAAAACCAAGGTTTTGTTTATTTTTTGTGATACGGTGATGAACATTCCCGTCTCTGGGTAGGAGAAACCTGTGAACAAATAAATCCCATGTTTCTAGCTAATTACCAGTCAGCCACGTAACAAATCAACCAGTTATTTACCAATTATTCAGCCAAACATATAGTCATCCAGCCATGAGGCAGGCAGTCAACCAGTCAGCCAGTCAGGATATAGTCAAACAGCCAATTAGACAGCCGGTAATTTAAGCTGAAGTACAGTCTTATCATCAGGAAATATTCATCCAGTCAACCGATCAACGTGATTCTAACATTCCGTAAGTTACCTCACGAAGTGGAGGGTTACCTATGGCGAATGTGCAGTGCCTGGTGCCCCTCGCTCGATTAAGCGCAATGAAACGCACTGCTCGCTGTAATACACACACCAGTCTGACGTGGTTTTTGACGCTTGTAAAGTAACGAAGACTTTTACGTATTTCGTAAGCAGTCATGCTTGAGTGAAGTACATGCTAGTCTTTGGGTTGCCAGGCAGATTTGAAAGACAGGTGGCGTTCTGCTAAACTCATTGACTGACTGAGGGCCTAACAGCTCATAGCACCGTGTAGTTTGGTAGCTAACATTGCTTCGGTTACAAATAGTGCCTCCATCTTCAGGATAGCAGAGACGTTTATCCGAAACCTTGGTCCCCACGTATCTTACAATAAGTGCCATGACTTAAAATGGCACAACACAACCTTGCGATATCACAACGGCCACCTTCACAGCTGCGAAATCTTCTAATCTTAGAAACAATTAAGGTGTTTTAATAAAAAACAACACGAATTGAAGGCTTTTTACCACAAGTGGCCTATGTTGTGAGAGAAGCTTTTAGGCTCTATACAGCCCTCATCACTGTCATGTAATAATAACAACAATTTTACACAAATAATAATAATAATCATCATCATCAAATTTGAAGTTATTTAGTCGTATTCTATAGAGCAGCAGGAAGTCGAAATTTGTAATAAAATCCCGTAACACGCCCCTAGGAATGCTGGGTACCGCAAAGGGTGACTGAAATTGGAAGGATTTTAGGGCATAACTGACAGTTTTTCAAAATTTTACTGTAGCAGTACAACTTTTAAATTCTAACATCATTTTCGTATAGGCTACATACATGCAGAGTGTTACATACATTTTTCTTCATGAACGTAATAATCAACACGGTTTAGACGGCATGTCTTACTCCGGACTGAAGGAGGATATGCACTACGTATTTCATCGCTGCTCTCTCCTAGCAATGACTTTAACAATTTTCGATCTAAAACCCGAGTCTTTTTTACAAGCAATCTTTGTTCAGAAACGTCACAACCTAGTAAAATGTTTTCCCTTTCTTCACCAAAACCAAGCTTCCTAAGTATGAGACACAAACTGCTGGATTCTGAATATTTTCCATACGTTGATACATCATGTACTCTTTACACCAGTGGTAAACCCAAACTCCGCCATATTTGTACTTCTTGTTTTCCTACCGTCACCCTTTCCAGACGGTCAAAGGTCAGACAAAACTGCCAAAGATCGCACCTGGAGGTATATACCACAATAACAAAGCAGTTGTTTTGTGCACGGCAGTTCAATAAAACCCGTCTTTCATTAATGACACGGGCCTATTCCAAGATCTTCGCTCACACAGAAACAATGAAACAACCATCAGGCCATTAGGTGAATCCCCTGGCACTTTATGCTTCTACAGATGAATCTTTCGACCCGCTTCTTCCTGGATTTCCCTATTGTCATAGAAGCTTTATAATGCCGATAATTCCCCAATAAAAATTGTGCTTGTGACGTGTGAGATCACACAGCATGACCCCATCTACTGCCTAGACACGCGAGTGAGAAGGATTTGTACTTCCATAACAGCTTTATATTCACATAAACAATACAAAATGTCAATCTGTCGGGTGTCACGGTAACACAGACTAGGTGCGTCGACATGTGAATGCCCAAAACAATTACAACCATATATGATGTGTAAGAACAATAGAGAAGTATAAGATTAAAAGAAATAATTACCAGCAGGTAAACAACAGGCGCAAAGTCACGCTTCGGGCTACAATGAAAAATACATTTGCTCACAATTAATTTAATATGCATATTTAAGTAAGTTGGAAAGCTGAAACTAATTGACAGAATACGCAGTCGGATACACGATATACAGTAACTGCACTTCGGGGCCGAGATTCCTTTTACGACAGAATCAGGATATATTTCCCTTCTCCAAACTCCAGACCTGCTCAATGGCCCAGTCAGCGTCATATTCGGTTAGCACTAGGGTCTCTGTCACATTGGGGATGAAGCGACAGGGGCGTGAAACTGACTAATCGCCAATAAAAATTGCCGAACTTAAAGAATGCGTGGAGCAATATACCCATTCCTTCATATTTCTTCATGACGCTGTGTTTACTTAAGCACAGGAAAACTTTAACTTCACTTTACCTGAGATAAGAACGGGAATGATAATATTAAAATGGGGTTTAAAGGAATTGTATTGGAGTATGGGAATTGGATACTAGTGACTCAGGACAGACACTGAGTTGTAAGCTGCTTTGAACAAGATAATGGAAGTGACTAACAGATGTTTCGGATGAATATGCTGCCTCCTTCCTCAGGGTAATTCATAATTGCTGGGCTTTCCACTGGAACCTCGGTAACTATTTACCCAAATTCACGTCGTCAGATCCCAGACGACAGTGATATTCAAACATAATAAATGTTGTGCAATGTATATTTAACCATTTCATTATTACGATTTGTTGACCAAGTTTCGCGTTAACAAAGACGGTAGTTTCTGGGAACCGTTGTGGGACGCCCTAGTGTCCACTTATTAACACACAATGGGATGGCACAGTCTCTGCTGATGGCCATGGCAGAGGATTACTTGAGGCCATGCCCTACCAGGTATGGGAGCGGCTATGTGTATGACTCGGTTCGCGTTACGTCTTCTGCGGTCAGTCACAGCAGTGCTGCAGGTTAGCGAACACGACTATTGCCGCTGCTGAGTAGGCAGAAGATGTTTCGACTGCGTTCCGTTGTCAGCACAAAACGTTCCGACACTCCGTATAACTGATGAATTAAATCCGGGGCCCACAACTACTCTTAAGAAGCCAAAATCTGCCATCCACTCCAGAAGTTGCCAGAATTTTATGGAAACCGAATGTTCACTACTCGGTCCGCAATGACCCGCCACTTCTCCCTAAGCAGAGTCACAATAATCCATTTCACGCGCTGACACCCTGTTTCTTTAAGATCCATTTTAATTTTACACTCACACTACCCGTTACGTCTTACAAGCAGTCCGCCTGGAGATTTAACCTTTTAAAGCCTAGCGGTAAGTTTACGTACCACCAGGTTTAAAATTAAAAAATTCTACGTGGTGCCCACATTGCGTTTATGTGTTTTGTACGGATCTCAGAACAAACAGCAACTTTTGCCTTATAAAACATTAAGAGACTGGTTTTTATAACCGAAGTGGAGTGTTCACAGCGCGGTACGCACTGAGTCCTTATATAAAACAGATAGGCTTCGTCTTTAAAGGGTTAAACAGCTTTCGCCTTCTGTCCATCGGGTAATGTTCCAGAAACAACTCAGGCTTTCAGAATTGGGTCTCTCCGCCCCCAGGCACCTGTTGGGTTGCTTCGGCTTGAAGATTGAGCCCTTTCTCCATCATCAGGATAGAAAGGCGATATTTCTTTCTACTTTTCATGTTTTCGAAAATAAGCAGAAAAAATTACAGCCTTTCCAGAAAAAAGAGTTCTTTATTTTTTTTTTAGAAATTTAGTCTATATTTCTAAATATCAAATTTCAGATTACATTTCCGTTCTCGACCCCTCAAGTTTTGCATATCTAAGTAACCAAATCCTTGAGAAAGAGTCATTCTCGCGAAGCTAATATTTCCTCACATAAAATCAAGAAATTCTCCACATATTATGGAACCCAAAAGTTTACTACCACATTCACAGAATCCAGCATATTGTCTCTATCCTGAGACGGATAAATTCTTTTCACGCCTCCCAACAGGTTTTGTTTTTAAGCTCAGTTTTAATATTATTATTTCATCTATGCCTGGATATTCCAAACTGTCCCTTTCCTTACGGTTTCCCCATCAGAATTTTGGATGCATCTTTCCTCCCTCCACACGTTCCACATGCCCTGCCCATCTTATTCCTCCTGACCTGAGTCCCCAGGTTTGCATACCCAGAACTAATAAAGCGACAAAAGTTTCGCACGAAAAGTACTTCGTCCAAGGACTTCGACGTACATGTTACTTAGAATATCTGTCAAGCGCGCCTTCTGGTGATTTTCACGTCTTATTCTGTCCAGGTGCACAGCAAATTCCTCCTGTTGCCTTTTAAAGCCAGTTTACGTGGTGATAAATAACATGCGCTTGCAGATGAAAGGATCCTACTTGACTTTCTCCTTCACAGACGGTACGTTTGCTCCGTTGACACGCGCTTGTAATGCTACGCCTTCCGCTACATAGAATTTTGTAATATTGAAAGTATATAAAGGGGGTATAATATCCAGAGTTATAGAAATTACTATACTTACATACTTCTAGACACACAAACCAATAAAAAAGGGACTACTTGAATCAAGGCGTAAATGGGATGAGGAAATTAACACTTTAAAGCCCAGTGGTTATTTTATGTACCACCAGGTTTAACATTCAACAATTCTACGTTCTGCCCACACAGTGTATTTATGTGTTTTGTGTGGATCTCAGAACAAACAGCGATTATTTCCCCATACAGCATTAACTGACTGGTTTTTATAACTGAGACCGTGTGTGATTACTGTGCGGTACGAACTGGATCTTTGTATATAATTGAGGTTCATTTTTGTCTTTATCCGCTTAAAATGATTACAGATACTATATGAGGAAAATATTAAAACGCATGTTAGATAAATATGAGTGTGTGGACGACAGTCATTTAATTGAGGTTTGGATTCAGTGGCAGTCACTTGAACATGTGAATGAAACAAAGAATTGCTCAAATGGTGGTATATTTCTTCAGTTTCTGTATACAACAATACGCTGCAACATTCTTCAGGGTATTCCACGGTAATTCAGTGCAGTGACAAGCTTATATTTAAAAAATATATATACTTGTTGCAATTCTGAAGAAAATCACAGCACTGGTATGAATGGAGCTCTATCTCCAGTGGTCCTATGCTTCCATTGCATTCAAAGAGACAACTTCAAAGAGGCTTGATTTACCAATAAAATAAATTCCGCCTATGAAGTATCCCTTGTCAAGGCCTGACAGATTTCCTACGCCGTACACTCTTATTTACCGCGCTTCTCATTTCTGAAACCGCTCAAGGTAAAATGATCTCTCTGATCCTTTAGCTAACCTTTTACTGCCTCGGTTTTTTTTCCCCCGTACCTGTAGAATTCCAAGAAGCAGTTTCCAGGTTGCAAGCAAATAGAAAGCGTTAATTGAAATATCGCATCACCAAGTAGCAGCCCAAGGAACGCGACCTCTTGCGGCAAATAAAGGCTTTCCTTCTTTTTAACAAACCTTCACACGTTCGCTAGCTTTTGGCAGTATCTTGACCACGGATTACTTAACATAAGACTCCGGTGTCTAGAACGTGTACTAATTGACACACACGTCTTCTGATGCTCACACACACTGTGAAACGTGTTAAGGAATGTTGCTAGAACCATTGATACTTGTGTGTCTGAGTGTTTCAAAACATAAAAAGTTGTTGTGACTGGCGGTTAATATGATGCATTTCTTTACACGGTTATAAATTGTTGTGTTTTCTTATTTGTTTATTTATTTATTTATTATAATTTTTAAATAAACACAAACTAATTACTTACACGGAAGTTGTAAATCGCACTTCTTTCTATTTTTCCCCCACATGTTTCGGCCTATAAGGCTATCTTCAAGGTGATTAGTCGAGGAAAATGAAGTTTAAATGTGATTTACAATTTCTGTGTGCATGACTGTCTTGTTGTTCGCTTTCCATCGATGTGTGGGCAGGCAGAAACTCAATATTATATTCTGGGTTATGAAATGGGAAGGTTTTCAAAGCCGTCAGTATATAAACTACCGTTTTCCGGAGAGAGGACTCCTTGTACTTTGATAATTCTTTACCAACGTCTCAGAGTTACTTGTTGCCCATATTTATGGGATAGCATACTAAGAAAACCACGAAAATCCTCAGTCAGGACTGCCAATATGTGATTTGAGACATGAATCCGGGACTCTAATATGTAGCGAGATTTTTACCCCCTACCCTGAAGATCTCGAAGCGTTCTGTGTTTTCGGGTGCTTCTAGCACATTAATTCTCAACCCCAAACTGTATCATTTAGAGTGCATTTAACTAACTAACTCCATGGAGCAGAGGCCTTCTTGAAAAGCTAACAGTTTCTCAGCTAGTCAAGAAATTCCCCGCACTTTATGGAAGAGGAAGTTCATTACCGCATTCACAAGAGCCCGCCACCTGTCCCTATCCCGTAGCTGGGGTCGTACCAAAGAATCCGTCCAGATCCGAAGCTTTGTAGGCTGTTTCGTAACATCATAATTTTTTAGGGTGAGGAGTTTTTCGCACCTCGACCAACCACCAAGCTGGAGGACCACCCCTTGTCGGCCGTCCGCAACTGCTTATTCAGTGTATTCGCAGTTACCCTCCATAACTGGAGACCGTTCCTCCATCCTCAACCTGAGAACGCGCCATGCCGTGGTGACAGGGAACCACTCAACGCGGCTAGAATGCACTTACAGTATCTTATTCTGCTGTTAGGTTTCCCTGCTTATCTGCAATATTTATTGTTTGAAGTCCATAAGAAATTTAAATTTCTGACGAATTGCCAGCCATGTTTCTTTTACTTGTCCCACGCACCAAAGATATGCAGCGTACGACGGCCAGAGTTTCTGGCCGACATATTGCACGCGAAGCAGAGAAGGCATTTGAAAAATCTAAGAAAACTAATGCTTTCTTCTTCGACTTCTTGACGCTTGAAGATGGGACAGGCAGGTTGTCTCGAAACGTCGGTACAGAATTGCCATTCAACGTTACGTAATACCCAAAAACGCAGATCTCTTCCCAAGACTCACACATATTCAGGACTTACTTTTGGACTTCTCAGCCCTCTGCTGTTTTGAGGAAAAGAGTTTTGGAATATGAATCTGAAAGTGTGGGGAGGCGCCTAGTTGGTTCGGTCGCACACAAAAGGCTATCCTATTTTCTGTGTGAAATATGTTACATGGTTCTTCACTCTACGGCTGTCGACGTCCACGGCCACCAGCGCAGATCTGAAATTGGAGCTCCTGGACAATACATAAATGCCTATGGTTTGACGTAGAAACTTAATGTTCGGCATCCCCGTTGGCGTATATTTCAATTCGCACCAAAAAAAAATCAGTCAAACCAAATCTGTTTTTTATCTCTTTATTTGGAGATTGAGCAATCTCCAAATAAAGAAATAAAAACAGAATTGGCTGTGGCTGATTTTTTGTGAGTTTTACGTGTAACTGTTTTTTTTTCTCTTTATTTATAATGTTTTTCTCCGTCTTTCTGCCTTCCCTTCTTCTTTCGCCTCCATACGTATTTCTTTCTTACCTGATATTCCTCTTCAATCTTTCCTCCCTCTGCCCTTCTTTTTCTGGCTCTCTTTCTCGACTCCTCACACTCTCGACCTCCTCCCAACCTCCCACATTACCATAACTGTGCATGTGATCTAACTCACGCCCCAATACGACCGTTTCTCCTACCGCCTCACCCGAGAGCCACAGGATCTGTCCGCCACAGCCTCAAACACTCACATATCCCACCAAGCAGCACATGGGAAAGCGAAACCTATTAATTCTCTCCATCCATCATAACGTCAGAATGATGACAGCCAATCAATCTCTGACAAATCCGTCTTCACAGGTAGCTGGTTGCAAGGTGCACCAAAGATATTTAGTAGGGTCTGAAGAGGGTCTTATGATGGGAGAAATTTGCTTTGATCTGTGAAGCAGTATATTGTTCGAACAGTGAAGTTATCATTCGAACTGCGAAATCTCATAAAAACTTCACGTCCAATAACAAGTCAAGACACTCTCCACCTTCCCTTCAACTTCAATCAGCTTCATCATAGTGAAGTATCAATCATATGCACGTAGCCTTTTATTCTTCATTTTCTGGTGTCGACTGAATAAAAACAGTTTAACTCCGAAACAAGGCAGTAAGTATATATAGCAACGGCATTAGTCTTTACCAGCACTTCGTTAAAAATTATAAATTTAATTCGACAATTAACGTACATTTTCATGAACAAATCTAACAATCAGCTAGCCTCTAACAGGAATCTAACCACACTCATCGATCCTACAGAGAACGCCTTTACCGACTGAGCTGTCATGTGAGTCATGTAGCTAAATGAACTGAAAGAGGAAGGGAATGTCTGTTGAGTTTCAACTGTCCTCAACAGCTGAAGATAGAGACGAAGTTGCTCCAAAAACACGAGGACGTATAGAGGGGTGTACATATAACTCCACGTATTCTTGCTTGACCCGAGAATTAGATGAGTGTCCAGCTTTGCATGTAGGTGAATTTCTCTCCAAGAAAATAGTAACTCCATTACTTGTTTTCCAGAAGATTATTTGGACTACAGACCCGGAAAGGAACGACCCAAGATGAGGAATTTTCTGATTTTGGCCTGGAATGAAACCCATATTACCCGTCCGGTCAGTAATATAACCACTGTAGTGACTGAGCTACTATGACTGCCTATCAACAGCTCAAGAACATAGGCTGTACTGAAATGTATACTCAGCCAATGACAGACATATGCCACTCTTGCATTACATATCCCAGCCAATACAATTATTATACTGATATACTAACAAAACGGACGCCAATATGTCGTTCAGCCACATGAAGAAGACTTCTCAAGGCTTGGCCATTTGTCTTGTCACTATAGAGATAAACTGGAAATGAATTTGCTACAGTAATTTTAACTGCCATGTTCAGCCAAGTCCTTTTATTATTTTATACAGCTTGTCTAGTCTTTCTGCGCATGCGTGTCACGTATCCGCTACCATCTCCTAATGTGTTGATCGCACATTTTATGTATACCTATTAGAGGCAAAAGAAAAATAACCTAACCGCATTACAAGCCAACGCTGCTGAAATGCGACCTGGTTTCATGGAATACCGCAGCCATTCCACAGTTTCTCATTATTTGTATCGCGAAGAACACAGCATTTGTTATTTCTTCTTCTTATTCTTACCTTTATTCCTTATTAAGCGTCTTAGGAAATGCGTTGTTCTGGGCATGTATGTGTTCATTCATTGCTTAGCAACCAGTTAATAATTACAAACGCACACCATCTGAGTTGCTTTGTCTCGAATCGAGAATGTTTCAGATTGAGAACAAGCGACGGATAAGATTAAACAACATTCTATAAATATTTCTTTCTTTTATAATCAACCCAAACCAATGGTGACATGCATCTAACTTGATAATTGTATCTTTGAACTCTTAAAGAAGCAAAACAAACACGTCTTAGAAAGCATTCGCACTTTAAATAACATGTTAGAAGTAAAACATCGCCAGGACAAAACAAGTCGCAGTCAAATTTATTGGAATGTTATTTAATATTTTCATTTAAACTGTCTTACAGGATGTAACGTATAAAGATGTACTCATTCCACAGACTTTACGCTTCATCATTCGCGATGACTTTACTGTATGGTGCTTCACAACTTAACCTTTTAGAGACGAAATGTGTCTGTTTTTTATAAGGACTCAGTGCCTACCGCGCTGTAAACACTCTCCACTTCTGTTATAAAAAACAGTTTCTTAATGTTTTATAAGGCAAAAGTTGCTGTTTGTTCTGAGATCCGTACAAAACACATAAACGCAATGTGGGCACCACGTAGAATTTTTTAATGTTAAACCTGGTCGTATGTAAAGTTACCGCTAGGCTTTAAATGTTAATGCAAATAATACAAACCACTGAACAAATCAATGGTGCATTAACACGTGTACATAGAAGGAAGGAGAGTACTTTGAGACAAATCCGCATTGAATTATTCTAAAACCTTACCCACTCACCCTTTGTAATTAAATCTTCACGTGTTTTCACTAGCAATGGTAGCCATGGTTGTTAGAATATTGTGGTTAAACGGTCTACTAAAGGTAAAGCTATCCCTGTACAGGCCTGGACAGGCCGTGAGGGTTCCAGGAGGTTGAGGCTTCCAGATTTCCAGATAACTGGCACATGAAGCTGGTAACGTTGTCAGCCGTAGGTACCGGCCGCCTTTACACCCCAGGAAATATTCCTGGTGTTCATTTCTGTTAGAGGCTGAGTTGACCCCAGGGCCATAGTGCTACCGTAAGGATTGTGGCAATGAAAAATGCCCTACGAACCAATACACAAATATACCTAGAATGTAACATAATGGCTGAAGTTCTGTCACAGACAAAGGTTTGGTAATGATGTAATAACAAATCCACCGTACGCTAAATTTTTCCGTGAACCCGACATGAAGGCACGCGGGAGGAGAAATATATCTCCCCTCATTCTTAGCCTCAGACTTACAGACTAAAGTGGTAAACTTCATTGCTTCGGTCACTTTAACCCCGTGGAATGCACCCCTGTTATTTATTAAATGGGTTGCTGAGTGGGCCTCAGAACCGGTATGGATATTTCGGAGAAGAAAAACTATCTGTTGTCTGCAAAGAATATTAAACCGTAAGTCCTCTGCCGTCCAGCCGGTGGCCTAATCACTATACTAACTGAGTTACCTCTGCTCCCAAACTGCCACAAACTCCAAATAATTTCGATATTGCTCTGTAGCTGGTAAAATGTCTTTAAATAACCTAATCAGCAAGCCGTGTGGCCTACGTTTTACATAACGTAAATAAGCCTCTGCAGTTGGAATATGGTGCAGCAAGTGTGGCGGCGTGCTGTAATAGTATGTTACACTTGAGATATGCGTTCTTCTGGGACATTACGCAGCGTCCAGTAGTAATCCCTTACTTACGTTTCGGGACCAACGTGTCGGTCCCATATTCAAGGGTCAAGAATTCGAAGACGTAAAGGACTAAAACGCGACGCTGCGTAATACCCCAGAAGAAGGCATATCTCTTCTACGTCGCGACGGAAGCCTGAGTTCACAGCTGTGTTATATTCGACACACTAAATTTAACGTCTGTATACGAAACACTGCCTTTGAACCCTTTAAAGACGAAGCTTATCTGTTTTATACAAGGACTCAGTGCGTACCGCGCTGTAAACACTCTCCACTTCGGTTATAAAAACCAGTCTCTTAATGTTTTATAAGGCAAAAGTTGCTGTTTGTTCTGAGATCCGTACAAAACACATAAACGCAATGTGGGCACCACGTAGAATTTTTTAATGTTAAACCCGGTCGTACGTAAGGTTACCGCTAGGCTTTAAAAGTTAATAAATTAACGACCAAATTACGAGTCTTTGTTACACTTGATATGATACATGTACTGACCTCTGTAGTTTGAACGTCTAATTAAGTATTACAAGAGACAACTCAGGCTCCTACATTGCACCTGTCATAATAGCCACGGACTTCCAGGGAACAGCGTCGTTAAATAACCTAAGACACAATTATCACTTTATCCTGCACTCAACATGTGGTACGAGCACTGATTTTGACCAACAACAAGTCAGTCGACCAAAATATTACGTCAGTCAGACATTTACTGCTCCAAAGAAGGAAAGTGTTTTGTCCGAGGTTTTACCCTGAAGAAGGTGTCCGAGGACTAAACATATGAAGAAATTCAGTGCCGGCACCCGACAGATATGCTGGCGCAACTGTAGAAAAAAACAGTGATTTATCGAACATCTTCGGAAGCAAACACTTTCAATTTCTCCTTCTATAGTTTAAAGAAAAACTGTCTATAATTGATTGACGTTGGTTTGGCTCGCTTCAGCAGACAAACACAGTACGATAATTGGAGCCTCGGTTACATCAGTGATAGGCATGATAGGTTTCCACTTGAAATATGCATTTATTTCTGTAACTGTGTTAGCGGGAAGATGAACGGAACAACAGGGCTAGTTCAATCGTTCGAACACTGATGTCCATCTAAGTTACATATAAAACATAAGTTCGTACCTCACAGAGAACACATTCTCTTGCTATTAAATAGCACAAACAGTGAATGTCAGATGACGAAACAATAGCCCTGTATCATGAGAAACTTGCGGCGGCCATTATCTGCACTGCGTCTGAAAGCGTAAGGAAGAAGCAAAGAAGACCTAGTGCTTGATGGGGATAATATTAAAATAGGTCTTAATTAAATAGTAACTGAGGATATTTAGTGAACCAAAGTGGCTCAGGATATGTTTTTTAAATACAGTAAGTAATGGTCCAGTTCCGTCCAATTTGCCCGACTGAGGGGGATCAGCTCCTTATTCTTCTTCTTCTTCTTCTTCTTCTTCTTCTTCTTCTTCTTCTTCTTCCTCCTCCTCCTCCTCCTCCACATCTTCGTCTTGTACCACCACCATCACCACCACCACCACCACCACCACAACCACCACCGCCACCACCAACACCACCACCATCAGCACCACCACCACCACCACCACCATAACCACCAACACCACAATCACCACCACCACCACCATAACCACCACCACCATCACACCAACCACCACCATCACCACTATCAAAATCACATTACTATTATCACCACCACCACCATAACCACCAACACCATAACCACCACCACCATCACACCAACCATCACCATCACCACCATAAACACCACCACCAGCACCACCACCACCAGCACCAGCACCACCACCATCACAATCACCACCACCAGCACCACCACCACCAGCACCACCAACCATCACCANCACCACCACCACCACCATCACAACGACCACCACCACCACCCTCACCACCACCCCCACATCACCACCATAACCACCACCACCACCACCACCACCACCACCATCACAACGACCACCACCACCACCATCACCATCACCACCACCACCACCACCATCACTACCACCATCACCACCACCACCACCATCACAACCACCATCACCACCACCACCACTGCTGCCACCACCACCACCACCAACCATCACATCACCATTGTCACCACCACCATCACCACCACCACCATAACCACCACCACCATAACCACCACCACTATCACCACCACCACCACCACCACCACCACCACCACCACCACCACCACTGCTACTACTGCTACAGAATTACGGATGGTTAGCTGACCCGCTAGCCAATCTACCGTCACTAACCAGAACCACCCGCTCTGAATCCTGGCTGCCCCCGACGGCCTATTGCGGCTCTAGTACTGCTTGCGCCCCCCCCCCTCAGTCCTACGCTAACGCCGGAGTATTTCCTGACAACAGGCGATGGCCATTTAAGGCTATAATCTTTCCAATTAATCTTATAGGTAACAGACGTTATCGCACAGCTCTTCTCGCCAGTACGTTCCGAGACTTCTTACTGGTAGAGGTGACTTCATTTCTTGCGTCTGAGGTCATTAGGACTGGACTCCAGTCGTCAATGGCAGTGCAAAGCTGACACACAAATACACGCAATCTTTATGCATAAGCAAACAGTTCAGAATATGTCGACAGTTTCAGCTCATTTTAATGCAGTGGATGGTCATTAGAGGAGAAAAATCCAAGTAGTTTAAAGTCCAAGGTGCATGGAAAGTTCTGCAGGTAACTATGCAAGACAAACAGGGACAACTGAGCGCCTTATTCACAGACATGAACAGCACTTGTTCCAACGAATGTGAGGAAATGGAGGAAAGAAGAAAATAACAAGAAAATAAAGTCAAAGAGAGAAATAAAAAACAAATAAAAGGTCGTGAAAGAAAAGGACACAAATGTGAATGGAAAGGGCGAAAAAGCAAAACAAATGTACCAAAAAAGATAGAAGAAAAAGCGGACATAAGAAAAGGAGATCAATAAAGAAAGCACAAACAAAAGCAGAAAAAATGACTGGAAGAAATGAACATACAAATAAACAACTAATTAAAGACGAAGAAAAAAAGAGAACAGATGAAATAAAAACACATCACACGAGAAGAATGACAGGGAGAAACTGATAAGGCAAGAAGAAGAAGAAGAAGAAGAAGAAAGAAAATATAGATTGCATGGTACAACCCACACATAAAGGCACGAAGCAGCTCTTCCTATGGTTTAGTGACATTTCATCCCACTCGTGATATAACAGTTACATAGCACTGACTCGGTACGCACAGTCTCCTTTGCACTAACAAAATGCTCTATGCAATTACTGAATTGCAAATATGGTAGCAGCGGCTTCACTTACAGATTCTTATAAAAACATTTCGACGACCTATAGAAATGGGACACTTTTCCCGAGTACGTCGTTGTTATCATGTGGGACGTGGCGCCGTGTAGTGCGGTATGTGTACACGTAACCTGGAATCTTAATTTCACTATCTTCTGCTGTAATGCAATGGAATTATTTTTGACAAATTTAAACCTCAAGAGCTGCAGGACAAGCATGCGGTACCAGCTGGGAATCTTTGGAATCATTTCTGCAGTATTATTCATAGGTGTAAGCTGAATATTCAGTCCGTACTGCGCAGTAAACACACTCCGTCTCGGTTATAAAAACCAGTCAGTTAATGCTGTATAGGGAAATAATCGCTGTTTGTTCTGAGATCCACACAAAACACATAAATACACTGTGTGGGCAGAACGTAGAATTGTTGGATGTTAAACCTGGCGGTACGTATAGCAACCACTGAGCTTTAAAGGACCAATACTTTGGGCGGAACTTAAAAACTCAACCGCTGTAGTAAAGATCAACCGAAGCCTGGAAGGACCTGTGTAACACTGTCAGCTGCTGTGCATTCAGCTCTCTATTGTGAGTTCACAATTAACTACCCGATGCGCTGCACGTACTTGCTCAATACAAGAGACAAAGAAACTTCTGTGCCACTACTGCATGCCGGGATAATGTCTCTTAATGAGATGCTGACACAAACATATCCTATGTGATTTATATTTCGCTTTGGCATTGTGCGTAACGCGGCGCGGGAGTAAGAACCTATACTTTGCCTTAACTGTTTCTGTTCCAAACCTTTAGAATATTTGAAGAAAGGAAAGTATTTGTCTTAATGTAGTTTGTTTTTAAAACTTTAATTGCTGTACCTTTAAAGTGACCATCTTGTTAAAAAGCGACACTTTCAGATATAAAGCTGGTTAAAGTTCATTCATCTGTTAATGCATTAATGCCGATGTTCTAGAAAACTTTACATAAAGACGTAGCTGTTTTCACAAATTCTCTTTCAATTATCGTAAGAGAATATTCAGGCGTAAGAAGGAAAAAGCCCGTAGTCGGGGGACGGAGGAGGGTTAAAGTGGGTGTAATGCACCCCCCCCCCCCCCGCACCGAACTGGATGCACCCGCTGGGAATTTGCAAAATACCAAAGCCAAACATGCTGAACAGCCAGGTAAAAAAAGTGTCATAACCTATGTACCCACGTGTTGCTTCTGCTGAACCGCCGAGGCTGGCAACTCGTTTTAAAAAATGTATGCATAAACAAGATACTTTGTGCAGTGCTACAGAGCGCACTGTGCAATTAAAGTGCTGGTTTTTTGGTCCTCACTAAGGCGCATCTTATGTTTATATATATGTAATATATATGCAGTATATGTACAACAGGGCATTATATACGTATATGTACATATGTACATATATGCACCCACACTGGAAACCGCTGCACCACTGTGTTCATGGTCTGGCTACAGGTGTAATAAAGAGAGCGTACGGGTGTAGAGCACAGTGTCAACAGGACCTCCTGTTCTATTCACCAAACAGAATATTATTAAAATGCTAATTTGTTCTTTGTGCTCAATTTAGTTCCACTTCTTAAAAATACACAAGGGAGTGGCCTATCCTCATCAATAGACGTAGATTGGTAGCCAACGTCACGCTCCGTCAGTTTAACCTTTGAGACAGAAAAAGCCTTTTCTTTCCAATCACATGCAGACGGGCTTCAGAAATATTTTGAACTTTGTTTTAGGGGTTAAAATGCCGGTACTTCTATTTTGCGGTAAGAAAACTACGATTCTTCGCTCTTACACTATACTGACTGAGCTATACCTGTTCCATCATAATCCTGACCCACAGTGTTTCAATGTGAATCTTGCTGAGAACCTCAAAGATGAAACTAGTGATGTATTTTAAATTGAAAACACCGTAATGGTGGATTAGGTAGGCTGTAGCGCGACAGGTGTTGGTGGAACCAGTGTCGAATGTCCCGTATGGCAGGGTTACATTTTATGTGACCACTACAGTAGCGGGGCCGCTTTTGTGGTGATCTTCATATCTTATCTGAGAGGCAAGGCGATGCTAAAATCAGAGGACGGAAATGGTTCGTACTTTACGTTTACGAGCAGGCTGTTCTGTAGGTGGTCCCGGCTGGCAGTGGACAGGGAGGGGGAGAATTGTTTAAAGTCTGCCTGTTTTTATAGACAGCCTGGTGTTACTTCTAGACTCTCTGGGTTAATTCCACAGTCAAAATAAAGCTATCAATCTGCTTAGTTAAGCACCACGCGTTGAAGACGTATGGGGGAGTGGAGGTAGACCTCCATATATCCTTAACTCGGACGATCTATTGAGTTAAGAGGTTAGCTTCAGGATCCGGCAGCTTTAACAGGGGGAAAGAATTCCGGTACTCACTGGCTGTGGGGTGGGTTAACCTTAACTTTCTAGATTATGCCTACTGAGGAAAATCGAGATAAATACAGATAGTAACTAGGTAAGAGATTTGCGCTATTTCCGTTACGAGTTAACATTGCTACCGCTACGTTAGGCTACTGTGTCTTCTTGACTCCTTTCACGGTTATTCTGAATGTTACTTAAGTTGTCAGAATCGCAAACTTTCAATTCATACCGCGTGGAGTTCTTGATACAATCATTCTGAAGGGCAGACAGTAAAGGTCTATCGATTAAAACACTGTTATACATTTACACAGATCACACACGCAGAAACACGTCTTAAGACAATCGCAGGAACAAAGCGAAAGACAACGTTACGTTAAAAATTGAAGAATAATTTCAAATAAAATCGCTTAAAATAAACAACGAACTTTCTTTTACACAAACAATTAGTTCTTTGTACGCATTAAGTTTAGCTTCCTACAGCATTCAAATATACGGTCTATATTTGTGCTGCATGTTATTACGTAAAAGCTAATTTCTTACAATTCTGTCGATCCTCTGCATACTTTTCGTGTCCCCAGTGGCCCCCAAATTTGAATCTGTTAACGTATGCCAAAAAAAACCTCGAGAATGTTCCTTTTAAATGGCGGAAACCGAACATTTGTATAATGAAAAGATTGCGAGAGTCAAATTCTTTACATCTATCATCTGAACACCCTGCGTGAGAAATTATTTCTAATCCTGCAATATAGACACAAATATGTTTACTGTATTATAACATTATTTGTCGTGACAAATATATTTACGTTACTGGAATGTGTCACATTACTTACCCTTGTAACGGTCCTGATGCAATACGACATTCAGAAAGGGCTCCAGTTGCTTTAAAATGCGACGCTCCGATTACGTGTTTGCAGCCTGTAAATATAGAAATTATAAATTATTTGGAAATTTTGTCCAATGCACAGGCCAACAACTACCGTAATGATTTATTGTTAAAACCGCTTCTGTTTCTCTCATTACTCACGCCAAGGTTCAGTTTGTACGATCTGCATTTTCGGAGATGCAGGATCAAATTATCTGTGGTTGACAAAGTGACACTGTGACAGGCTTCCTGCGACAAATTTACTTTTCCCCTTGCAGGTTTTTCCACCAATACTCCATCGCTCATGAAAGAAGCAATTTGTCGTAACCCACCGAAACACAGTTTTACAGGAGGCAGAAAAAACTTGACCGATCCTCAATACACAAACACTTAAGCGTGAAGTTTTTACGGAAATATAAAGAGAAGCAATTTGTTTTTGTGGAAACAACATTTTGACAGACGGTGTGTTTGTAACCCAACTGTCCGGTAATGCGAGAATCTCAGTTTGACAACATGTGTGGGTTACAACAAATTGCTGTTTCATAAGCGATACATTTATTCATTATCACTGACATTATACAGGATGATTCAGCAGGAATGGTCATTACTATGGGAGGTGACAGTATCGGCCAGTTGGAGAAAAATTAATATAAAGATGTGTCTAATTCTGAATGTTTATCGAGATAGAGCTGTTTGAATCTAAAAATCCAAAAGCATTATGAATGGTGATAAAGGAAGGGAGAATACTTAATGTTATTTTAGCTTAAATTTAATGTTTAAATGACAAATTTGTTGCACGAAAATGACAGGCTTTTTACAGTTTACAATAAATTTTCGAAAATCCCACCGTCAGCCCCATTGCAGTTTGCAGTTCGTGTATGAAGATCGCTTGTTGTTCGTCTGAATTGATCTTCATGTTTCTTTATGCGGGCAGCAGCAGCCAAAATGCGAGATAGTATTTCGCCTTGTGTGTCCAACTTTATAAAAGAAAGTTGGACACAAAAGGCGAATTACTCTCTCGCATTTTGGATGCTGCTCTTCATCAAACCCCACAAACAAAACTGTAAGGGGGGAGGAAGAAGAGCGTGCGCCACATTCAAACAGCTCTATTTCCGTAACCATTCAGAATTAGACACAGGTTCGTACAAAATTTCTTCTCGCAATAACCGGTATTATCACTTCCGAAAATATTGATCTTTCCTCTTGAATCACCCTGTATAATCTTCGCAACTAACGGCGTCTTTCTCTGTGTTAACTGGTGTTTTGCTATTGTATACTGATGCGTATCTCCGCCGCTGTTGGCAAATATTTCAAATACAGATTCATCATGCAACACCGCACTTCTCTTCAGCAGTACAAGTTTGGTCAATTTTTATTCTTGCTTTATTTGTTTTACTTACGCATGTACGTACATCTGTGTTCATGTAAACCTAATCCTTCTTTTATGTCCTAGTTGTGTTCCCGAAAAAGTGGGGGTAAATGAAGAAGGCGTGTATCCAAAAAATTATTCCCATCAGAAATAATGGCTTGACGTAACAGAATGAAACCAGCCAAATGGCGTTAAACCGAAAATAAGAGAGCGCACATTAAGAAATGGAGTAATCTGGCAAGGGGCGTTGAAGCAAAAAGACGTAAAAAGAGCTTTGGGTGTATATATCTTCCATAATCAACAGAGTAATTTTACGGATACGTAATTAAATATTAGTAATCCTGCCACGATTCATATTTTCAGGTGACCAGTCTGTTAGTTACATATGTATGCGTTTTCTAATTGTGTTATTTAAGACCCTGTTTCTTACTACGACTACGTAATTTTCGTGTTAGATTAACCCTCTAAAGACGAAGTATATCTGTTTTATACAAGGACTCAGCGCGTACCGCGCTGTAAACACTCTCCACTTCGGTTATAAAAACCAATCTCTTAATGTTTTATGAGGCAAAAGTTGCTGTTTGTTCTGAGCCGTACAAAACACATAAACGCAATGTGGGCACCACGTACAAATTTTTAATGTTAAACCTGGTGGTATGTAAAGTTACCGCTAGGCTTCAAAAGGTCAATGGTATAAGAGTATAGAGCAACTGTGCAATGATACTGACAGGAAAAAAACTGAGATACTCAGAGAAAAGACTGTCCCAGCGCCATTTCGCCCACCATAAATCCCACAAGGACTGGCCTGGTATTGATCTCTTTCCTCCAGGTTGATCCGCCGGCGACAAACCGCTTGAGACACGAAACGGCCCCCATTTACATAAATACAACGTAATTACTTTCTTTTATGACGAGATGAAATACTGTCCATCAGCAAGGCACTGGGCTGATAATCCAAAGCAGAGCTTACAAAAACACTTTCGAACAAGACTCGTTCAGGATTAAAACGACGCAGTACGGAGAGCACATATCCCAGAGAGCAACGAACATTCGGGCACAGCAAGAGGAAGTCATTCCATAAGCTGAATAGCTGTGAAACAGCACATCAGCCGCAATATTCCCTCCTGAGACGCCATTGTGCCAGGCGATACGTTAAGCAGAATTTGGCCTCATGACGGGGACTCTGGTATCCACCATGACGGATGGGGCGGACAGATGCTGTTTGTGCAACGCTGTGCTTATGCCCGTCTCATTACTCACGTACCGTATGTTCCAGCGCTACGTTATGTGACATCCGGTCCGCCGGAGCGTGGTGCCCTTAACGGAAGTGTGACCTATGTACTGTGACAGCTAACAGGTTTTTCGATGCCCGTAAAGTAATAAGTGGGTTTCTGTGGTTGCAGAAGCAGGTACGAGAGTGTCTATTGACTACAGTATCAGACGTGGTTTTATTCAGTACATCCCTAAGAATGCAGTAGTCTATACTAAAATAAGTGAAGAACGCCTCCTCACAAATCCTTACCTAGTGTCCACTTATAATCAGCTTTCCCTTTAACTGGATTGCGTTGTAACGTAATGTTCAGGCGCGGTCAGAAAATTGGAATAAGTCATGTCTGTCCGTCTGCCCGCCCGCCGGCCCGTCTGCCTTCCTGCCTGCCTGCCTGCCTGCCTGCCTGCCTGCCTGCCTGCTTGTGTCCATGTATGTATGTATGTATGTATGTATGTATGTATGTATGTATGTATGTATGTATGTATGTATGTATGTATGTATGTATGTATGTATGTATGTATGTATGTATTATGTATGTATATATGTATGTGTGTGTGTGTGTATGTATGTATGTATGTATGTATGTATGCATGCATGCATGTATGTATGTGTCCGCAAGGAATAAATCGGCTCCCAATCGACGGATTTTCATTAAATTTCACATTTGTGGATTTTTAGAAAATGAGGCGAAAAAACTCAAATTTCAATAAAATCCGACAAGAATAACGGCTACTTTACATGAAGACCTGTATACATTTATGATAATACCAGCAGAATTCTTCTTCGAATGAGAAATGTTTCAGACAAACGTTGTAGAGAAACTCAAAACACATTTTATGACGAATAATTTTTTTCCGAAAATCTGCCGTTTGTGTAGTAATGTGGAAAAATATGGTACAGCCGGACAGGCCACAGATGACAATATAATACGGCGCATGCGCTTTGCGTGCTGGATAAGGAAGGTTACACACACACACACACACACACACACACACACACACACACACACACACTGAGGATATGTAATAGTGTTTTCCACGGCAACAATGGTTACGCGAACGCGCCTCAGCCTTACGTTATATTTAAATTAACTGTTTTGTACTTTAACATTCCATGCGACCTAATAGCATTTACACACACACGCAGGTATATATATATACATATATAAAGACATAGAGATATGTAGCTACATTTACTCCAACAACATACTCCATTGTTCATATGTGACACAGAAGCACATGTTTTCGGCTAAGCTGATTCATCGTCACTGTCGTGGCAAAAGGACTGCGTAAAACTTCTGCAAATATTGACAATATTTAAAATAATTCTTAAAGTGTTTTTCGTAGCCAAGCATTCGGTAATACTTTACTCAAAATTACCTACACAAATTTGATTTTTGGATCCAGTAGTTTTCTTATTTATTATATTCTTCTAGTCCTCTTTTACATTTGTATTTTGACTACCGAAAACTTTCCCATTAGACGATTTTACACATATAAAGCTAGCGCATCACTCCACACGTAAGCGATTTTTTTGTAACTTGCTCTATATTTATGTATAATGCCACTCTACGATGCTTGTTAATGTACCTGCAATTACGGAATCATACTTTTGACAGTTATTCGCACTATTATTTTCACCGCTGCATATTTGACTTTGACTAGTTTTGCTGAATGTTTACTTACGATTTTGTTACATAACGTTATTGCTGTTATTATGTGAACTGCACTGTTTCCTTCACTGCCGGACTGTTTCACATACTTTATGTCTTGGCTGAATTATTTATAATCGAAAAATAATATTAGCCTTGCAATTAATGCACCCTTTATTTCAAATTTCGGCGTTTATATTTTGTTTCCACCGTTATAAAGTGTAAACTATGTACAACTGAGAAAGTTTGCATGTGTATCTGTTTCAAGTTTGCTGTAGACCGATAATGTGCGACTACCGTCTTAACTCACAGCGGCATCTGCCTACCTGGAATGCAGTACCTATGATATTTGTTTTGATGATGGACAAATGGGTCACAAAGACTGTTAAAGAATGGCATTATCGTCTTTCAAATATTTCCCTTTTTCAAATCTTTTAATTTAAAAGTCTCCGTAAGTATTCCATTCTCTTACATACCACCCTCAGTACATCCAAGAACATCGCTTATTTCTCCATGACGGTCAAACTTATCCAGACTCTGTCTTGCAGATTTTTATTTACCAGTGTCATGTTTTGTGATGAGCTTGCTTAACTCATATCTTGTAACAATTCATTCATCTTAATTTATGTATCCCATTCTTATCAAATTTCGTAAATTATATTTGCTTAATTTTTCTAGCACTATTGTTTATTTCAAATTTTCACTTAATCTTTTAGAATTTTAATACGTCTATTAAAATGTGTAAACTTAGCACACAGAAAGATAAAAAACAAAGAGCAGAATACTGCAAACAAGAAAACTACTGGGTCCAATATGGAAAAGTCATAAGATATTACATATGTTACTACTGAATTCGCCGATCCCAGCGGCCGTGCTTTCTAAGGCGTAGGTCTGCGGCCTAGCGCTTGCTGGGATCGTGGGTTCGAATCCCACAGGGGGCATGGATGTTTGTCTCTTGTACAGTGTTTGTGTTGTCAGGTAGAGGTCTCTGCGAAGGGCCGTTCCCTCGTCCAGAGGAGTCCTACCGACTGTGGTGTGTGTTTGATTGTGATCAAGTGAAAATAAACAACCTCGACACCTACTGTGAACAAGTAGGTAGAAGACGGAAGGACTGCTTCTGAATTCCCAATTATGACCAATGATTTTTTATTTAGAATTAACATTGTAACTCTTCACGTTGGCGAGAATTTCACGTAATCTTACTGCAGCGACACTGGCTGCTGTTCAGTTGGGCCAAAACACGTATATCCTAACACAGGAACATCTTACTCGACTGGTGTAAGATGGTACTACAGCCTACATATATATATATGTATATATGGGTGGGTAGGTGGGTATGTAAACAATATAGTCAGTTGAATAAGCACCGTTAAACGTAAGATGCAGCTGGTTGCTGCGAAAAGATTGGTAACTTTTAATAAAATACACGGCGTCACATTCCGCATTATTCATACTCACTTCCATCACCTGCTCGAATGTTGGAAACACAAACGGGCCAGTCTACAAAGCAGCAGTTGTCCGTAAGTCACTGCCGCCTCACAGCAGTGGAACGAGCTCTGTGCGTCCCTCAGAGATAAGCCCCACGTTCCCTGTTTACGTGTATTTTTATGACTCAATATTGTGACCAACACAACGTGTTCACTGCTCAATAGATATGGAGCACTCGTAACAGAAATGTATTCCAGGCTGTCGGTGTAACTCTAGGAAGTTACGTGACACTGGCAGAGCACGCGACAGTACGCTTTGTTAACAACTAGGCGTGTGCGTAACGTGACCACCTGATTTGGCACACACAAACTCTATACTATGCGCTCCACACTCTATGACTATGTATGATTCTCAATCAGCATAGCTGGTAACACTACCAAGATTCAAACAAATGGTCTTCAGAAAGCAAGTGTAGTAATGTACCGCCACACTAACCTGCTCGATGTTCTTAAAGTTTGAAATATGGCTTTAGATGTTCTTTCAACTCATCTCAGACTTCCAATTATCTTACGTAAGGATGGCGAACAATTCTAAAAGAAACCACCCGTCCGTATTACACAGTGTCGCAAAACACACTTAAAGACGAAGCGTATCTGTTTTATATAAGGACTCAGTGCGTACCGCGCTGTAAACACTCTCCACTTCGGTTATAAAAACCAATCTCTTAATGTTTTATAAGGCAAAAGTTGCTGTTTGTTCTGAGATCCGTACAAAACACATAAACGCAATGTGGGCACCACGTAGAATTTTTTAATGTTAAACCTGGTGGTATGTAAAGTTACCGCTAGGTTTTAAAAGGTAAACATTAGAGACAGCGTGTTTAACATCGAATGCGAAGTGACTTTTGCTGCACTCGGTATAAATGTATAAAATGCATCATTTGAAATCTTCAAGGCAGCATGTGTCGATATTATTTTAGATGTTTCGATACCGCGTGGTACTGCAAAAGTACAGCGACGCTTCGGAAAAAAATTCTGCCTCCGTTTTCGGGTCGGAGTAGAAATTGTGGACGAAGGTATAACGTTCTGCGAGAAAAGTTGTTGGCGTTGCCATGTTTCAGGGGACAAGTCGCCGGAGCATCAAACACTGCGTAGGACTGGCTTCAATTCCACGCCACTCTACGTGGGATTTGAGGTAAACAAAATGACACTGAGAAAGGCTTCTCTCCGAGTACTTCGGTTTTTCCTTGTCAGAATCCTTTCAACAGTGCCCCACACACATTTATTTACCTATCACCGATGCTATATAATCTTAGAAAGTGACAGAATCCTTAAAATGACTTTCTTATTCCCGCCTACAAGTCTGTACGGTGTCACAGTAAAGTAAGACAATACGGAAAAACATGTAACTTACGACATTCATGCTTTAATCAACACCGATCTTACGTCCAGAGCAAAGGTGCTTTAAATTTCATTTACAAACGTCTAGTGCGTCCTTTGTTCTTTGATTGGCTTCTTTTTACAGTCATGTTTAATTTAATTAATACTGAATGGAGCAAATCTATCAACAGGGCTGGCAAAATTAATTGTGTCGTTTTAGATTGCGTGCGAAGAGTAATAAGATGAAACAAATAAATGAGAGAAAATTAAAAGAAAAAAATTAATATCATTCAGCACATTTTACCTGTGACTTGTTTCTCGTTAGAGGAAAGGCAATGTTGCTTTTCTAAAATCGCTTTCAGTCCCTGCTGGCACCCACTGGCATATTATATAAAAATCTTCAACAATAATTTGTCGCTTTGTTCACACGCTTCCTTTTGGACTTTTTCCATTCTCACCACCCCAAACAAAACACTAAAAACACGACGTTTCGGAAGAAGCTTCTTCCTTCCTCAGGTCCTACTGTTAAAAATCCAGACACCCACATGTTGGCCCTGACACATCAACCACATTGACCCAACCATAATAGATACCCAACCATAAGAGCTGTGGGAAGTGGGATGGGAGGACATGAACTGGATTGAGCTGGCTCAGGATAGGGACAGGTGGCGGGCTCTTGTGAATGCGGTAATGAACCTTCGGGTTCCATAAAATGCGGGGAATTTCTTGACTAGCTGATAAACTGTTAGCTTCTCAAGAAGGCCTCTGCTCCATGGAGTTAGTTAGTTAGTTAAGAGCTGTGGTTGATGTGTCAGGGTCAATATGTGGATGTCTGGATTTTTAACAGTAGGACCTGAGGAAGGAAGAAGCTTCTTCCGAAACGTCGTGTTTCTAGTATTTTGTAGTGTTTAATTTGTGGTGGTGACAATGGAAGAACTCCTCACAGAAGTGTGCGAAGAAAGTGATGTACAGCCATTGTCAAGAACGGGACGTTGCAATAATTTGTCGCCAATAAATATTAAATCTCCAGGGAAGTTACATCGTGCAGTCTAGTAAAAATTTAACTTAACCTTCGGAGCTACTGGCTGCTTCCACCTACGGTGTAGAAAGATATCCATAAACCCTGACCACTGAAGTAACAAGTTTGAAGGCAAAACGTGTTAAGTGTTTTTCTGCCCAGTCCCCCTGATATAAGAAAGAGCATTAATTTGGACGGTTCCAAAGGTCCTAAGAGGGACGAAGTAACAGGTGAGTGGAGAAGACTACATAACGAAGAGCTTTAAAATCTGCGTTCATAGTCAGGTATTATTCGGGTGATCAAATCACGAAGAATGTGATGGGCGGGGCATGTGGCACGTACGGGGGAGAGGAGACGTGCGTACAGAGTTTTGGTGGACAGACCTCATGGAAATACACGACTTGGAAGGCCTATCCGTAGATGGCAAGATAATATTAAAATGAATCCTCAAGAAGTGAGAAGAATTTACATCATAGCAGTTACTTCGAGCAGGTGCTGTTCTAGTTTTGTATTCGGGAGCTGCCAAGTTCAAATTTCGGACTGAGTTCGAGTTAGCTGAACATTCACGCAAACACCGGGACTGCCTCCTTACAAGTCCATTCTAATTTATCTTTCACCAAGCATCCTGTCACCATCGCTATAGAGTATATGATGTCGAAAGCGTCCTTAAACATACCACCACCCAGCCGTCAAACCTCACAGTTGATCTCACATCCGTTTATAAAAAAGCTGAAACGTAACCTTCTGTTTCTTATGTCACTCTTACGTTTGACACACGACCTGCACGTACGGTAACTTTTGCAGCGTTCCGGTAAATTTCAGAAATAACGCGGACCATTTGGTGTAAGACACGCGTGACGTAACGCCTGCACACTGTATGAAAACCAACGCTTCACTTTCCTCTTTCAACATTCCTACATACATGTGCAAATTTGCATAGACATATATTGCCTGGGAACATTCCTGTATGCCTCGTTTGAAATCTGTGGTCCGCGGGTAGCTGAAGGCTGAATGTTAACGTCCGTCCTTTGCTTCTTAAAATTCATAAATTAACCATTTAAAGCCTAGCGGTAACTTTACATGCGCCCAGGTTTAACATTAAAAAATTCTACGTGGTGCCCACATTGCGTTTATGTGTTTTGTACGGATCTCAGAACAAACAGCAACTTTTGCCTTATAAAACATTAAGAGACTGGTTTTTATAACCGAAGTGGAGAGTGTTTACAGCGCGGTACGCACTGAGTCCTTATATAAAGCAGATACGTTCCGTTTTTAAAGGGTTAAAGTACATTTCTTTCGACATTACTTAAGAAATAAGTCTTTGACAATCAGTGAAATTCAGGTTTCCGCCGCTGTGTAAATGAGATCTGACTTCTTCTGGAATGTTACGCAGCGTTGAGTGGTAATCCTTTACCGACGTTTCGTTACAACGTATTGGTCCCATCTGCAAGGGTCAAGAAGTCCCTTTGGACTTCTTTACCTATGGGTTGTCTGCAAACGTCGGTACAGAACTGCCACTGAACTTTGCTTAAGAGCCCAGACCAGCGCAGATCTCAAGCCGTTGACAAGTTAATTTTCTTGCCTAAACTTACTTGCTGCTTGAGAAGACCAACTGCTGTCATTTGCTCCCCCATCTCCGAAAAGTTGAACTTTTGAAGCCTTTCGGCAAAAGAGAAATTTTATTTCACAATGGAAGGCTAGGAAATTTAACCCTTTAAAGACGAAGCGTATCTGTTTTATATAAGGACTCAGTCCGTACCGCGCTGTAAACACTCTCCACTTCGGTTATAAAAACCAGTCTCTTAATGTTTTATAAGGCAAAAGTTGCTGTTTGTTCTGAGATCCGTACAAAACACATAAACGCAATGTGGGCACCACGTAGAATTTTTTAATGTTAAACCTGGCGGTACGTAAAGTTACCGCTAGGCTTTAGAAGGTTAAGAAGAGCTTCTTGGGTTGTGTTCTTTACACAACATTCATAAAGGGTCTAGTAGAAAAGTTTAGGTTTTTATGGTACTTAGTAAAGTAAACTTATGCACTTCCTGAAGGTATAAGGTGGAAAGGAATTTTAGCTCCATTCATTCTTAAACTTGTCCCTAAATGGATGTGTCTAGCTTCAAGCCCTGGCCGCTTTACTCCTGCGAAAATAACCTCAAATAATCATTGAACAGGAGCTTAGTTAGGCCAGACAGCCTAACTGAACTCTTTGGAGAAAGATGAATCTCTTGCCCAAATCTGGAATCGAAAGTCGATTCCATGACTGTCCATCCAATAGTCCAATCATTGTACTGACCACGCTATCCCAGTACATGAATATATGATAGAAATTGTACAGGCTGTAGTGATACTGAAGAAAACCGAAACAAAGCTTAAAGCAGGCGGCAACTAGGCAGAGGATCAAACTGTTTACCTCTCACACACAACACCAAGGCGTCCTCCACCTACACTGCACTCTACCGTCAGACTGACAAACCAAGTTTGTACACTAAAAGCAGAGATGGAAGCGTTAATAGATCTATGAAAGCTGAGATCTATGAGACCTGTGGGAAGGCGACCACTTGGGAGACCCAGGCGTAGATGGGAGGATAAGATTAAAATGGATCTTCAAGATGTGGGATGGGGCATGGACTGGATTGAGCTGGCTCAAGATCGGGACAGGTGGCGGGCTCTTGTGAATGCAGTAATGAACCTCCGGGTTTCATAAAATGCGGGGAGTTTCTCGACTAGTTGAGAAACTGTTAGCTTCTCGAGAAGGCCTCTGTCCCTTCGAGTTAGTTAGTTATGAAAGCTGTAAGCCAAACACCTACAGGGGACAGCTGATACTTTTACACCCAGGTCGCAACCCGTTTGTTGAGAAACAAAGCGTCGCTGTCGCTCCTTTCTCCTGCAGTTCTTTCCTTCATTCATTACAGCAACATGATCTGTCTTGGTTATAGCGCGGATACAGAAGCACCAGCGTCAGGGGAGTGGCGGTCCGCTATACTGTTCACAGCAAAACCTTCTGCCGTCAAATTTCGGTGCCTGCACTAACTGAAATGTTATTATCTGCGATCTGTAACAGCAAGAACCACAACTGCGCAGTACCTATCAATTACAGGATTCCGCTATCACTCAGCCTTTACATTCAAAGTTTCCATAACGTACACATAATACACGGTGATTATTTTATCTGACAACTACCACTTATCACTTCCTGTTGGCCCCTGTATCGTATTGATATAGCTAAGGCGACTGCCCACACGTGCAGCGGAGTAGGGGCGGTAACATACGATGTTTGTTAGATAAAATAATGTCCCTCCACGTTATAGCCTGAAGAAACAAACAAACAAACAAACAAACAAACAAACAAACAAACAAACAAACAAACAAACAAAGAAAGAAAGAAAGAAAGAAAGAAAGAAAGAAAGAAGAAAGAGCGGTAATAAGCAACACTCTTTATAATACGGCAACAAAATTTTACGGAGTGGCTACAAACCAAAAGTCGCGAGTTTGATTCGCGATAGGATCATTTCGATATTTCATTGACATTATCCTTCCGGCCGCACTATGGCCCTGGAATCGACTCAGCCTCTAACAGAAGTGAGTAACAGGAGTATCGCCTGGTGGTTAAGGCGACCGGTGCCTAAGGCTGAAAACCTTACCACCTTCAAGTGCCGACTGTCTACAAATTCTGGGATCCTAAACCTCCTGGAGTCCTAACGGCCTGTCCAGGCCTGTAATGGAATAGGAAAAATTTTACGCCTATAAAATGTGGCCAGACAGTGTCCGCTCTTCCTTCTATTAAAGGCGTGTTGGAGGTAACACGGAGCGTTGAGAAGAAGATAAAATGACGGGAATTGGTCTGTTTGATTGGGAAGTATGGCCGATCCCAGTGGCCGCGCGGTCTAAGGCGTAGGTCTGCGGCCGAACGCTTGCTGGGATCGTGGGTTCGAATCCCACCGGGGGCATGGATATTTGTCTTGTACAGTGTTTATGTTGTCAGGTAGAGGTCTCTGCGACGGGCCGATCCCTCGTCCAGAGGAGTCCTACCGAGTGTGGTGTGTGTCTGAGTGTGATCAAGTGAAATCACAAAAAACACCGACAACTACTCTGAACAAGTAGGTAGACGAGGGAAGGACTGCGAAAGACAGATTACAAAGTATGGTTAAGTCTGTCAGTAAGATAACGACAAGTCTCATCGAAGTTGCTTACAAACCGCAAAGGAGTCAGAAATATATTTTCCATACGCGACAACGCGATAGATATGTGACGTCAAGAACGTACGCTACGTTACAACTAAAACTGACGCCATTTTTGCAATCACATGCATGCGATATCCTAGATAAACATTCGCCACAGAGTAATAAGAAAAATATTCTTTGGCTTAACAATTGGAAAGCAAGTGGGGGAATGGTAGGGACAACGGCAGTTCTAAAACACCGGAAGTGTTGAGTTCGGACAAATTACATGAACAGTAGAGGACATAAGGTGACAAGTAGCTGTCCGGTGACCCGGTGTCACCCTGTGCTTTTTCAGTCCGTGAGACAAACAGGGAGGAAACTTATACCAACAGGGAAAAAATGAATATAAATGGCAGCCTTGCACCGAGATTTGAGAATCTTAGAATCGGACAAAAAAAGAAAAGTTTTATTTCAGAGGCGAATCCTGGTCCAAAACTCATATCATGTGGTAACACAACCACAAACTTACCTGTAAGACTTATCGTATTCTCTTCCCCTCACATTTCGACGACGCACGCGCCAAAAATTATTTCCGGAATGCTTAGTGGAGCGATGAACCTGGGCCCTTCCCTGGCCTACAGCGTCAGAAGGTAAGGGCCACTTTGCACAGTGCACACTTCTGATTATAAAATCGCATTATAAACAGGTTACTAAAAGAAGAGGAGAAAATACTGACTAAGGGCACGTTTTTTCACTTTGTGTGATCTGGTGGCACTTTGCTAATAGCAACATTAGATCATTTGCAGGTATTGAATTTGTATCTGTGCACAAACACCACAACATGAAGAAGAATGCAAGGATGCAGACAGCTCCAGGTATTCTTCCTGTGTAAATATGGTTCTTGCAGCTTTATACTGGGAATCAATTAGATGAGACATGTAGTGGTTGGTGAAGAGCAAAATTCTGTTTCCTCCACGGACAGAAACCCAGAGGCCCAACGAGTAACAAGTCAGTTCAGTAGCACCGCATCCTTGCTTTGTTCGCAACATTTCATCTCTTTTGTTTTCCAAAGATATTAATGTTACAATGTAAAGAACTGTAACTTTGCCTGTTGTTTTACATGGGTACGGAACTTAGCCACTCACATGCAGAGAGGAACACAGCGTGCGGCCGTTTTATAATAAAGTGCTGAGCAGGATATTTGGGCTAAAGCGAGACGAAGTAACAGAGAAATGGAGAAGAATACATAACGAAGACCTTCGCGATCTGGAGTCATCACCAGATAATATTCGGCTGATCAAATCAAGAATGACGTGGGTGGGGCATGTAGAATATATGTGGGAGATGAGAACTGTATACAGGTCTTTGGTGGGGAAAAGCTGAGGGAAAGAGACCATTTTGACGACCTAGACGTAGATAGGATAATATTAAAACGGATTTCCAAGAAATAAGATGCGTATGTGAAACAAAAGTATCTCCCTCAGGATAGGTGCAGGTTCGAGCTATTGTAAATGCGTTGATCAACCGTCGGTTTCGATAAAATGCGGGGAATTCCTTGACTATCTAAGAAACCATTAGCTTCTGAAGAAGTGACCTGCTCCACGGTGTTACTTTATTAATTACTTCACAGAGTTTGATAATTGCAAACAAAGACTTTAAAGCAGTTTCGGTAAAAGTTGTTAGTTTCAATACGACCGTCGACTACTTTGAAGAGGGAGGCACTACGCCCCTCTGAAACGTCTTAAAATTACCAATTAACACGGCGTCATATCACAGAAAACTGTGACCATCAATCTTAGGATTCAATGAATGGCACAAAAGTTTCTTGAGCGACTGAAAACTTCCGAGGACGGACTCTACTCCGTGCAGTTAAATGAGCACATTATATCAGATGTAGACGGCATGAAGGGGTTCCATTTATCTAATCATTCGGATTAGCATTAGTATTGTCTAGACGAATTTCTGTTCTTGTCAGTTTCACTAGATACCATCTGAAGTCAGTCAGGGACGTTGAATCCATTAAAGAAACTAAGGCACCGGGTGAGGGATGGCGTGTGTGCCCCACACAGCTATGGTAAATGATGCAATGACAGCACTTTGTCAGAACCGAGGGGCTCCACATCTTAATCCGTCAGTATGGTAACGTCTTCGCGAGATAGAATCTTAACATTTTACACACAGACAACACGGCAAGAATGAAGTAATGACACAAGGTTAATGTTACGTGAGAGGGCTTTTTAAAACAAAAAATTTTGTGAAATGAATACATTAATTAACCATTACAACCACGAAACTTAGTCTGTCTCTTTTAAGCCTTTAAAGACGGAACGCATCCGTTTTATATAAGGACTCAGTGCGTACCGCGCTGTAAACACACTCCATTTCGGTTATAAAAACCAGTCTCTTAATGTTTTATAAGGCAAAAGTTGCTGTTTGTTCTGAGATCCGTACGAAACACATAAAAGCAATGTGGGCACCACGTAGAATTTTTAGTGCTAAATCTGGTGGTTCTTATTGTAACTACCGGGATTTTTATTTGGTTAAATACTTTCTGATATTGTACATAAATTTAGTGGTAGAAACATGGAGGTTTTGTAAAATTATGGCAAATTTAATATTTAATACGTTAGTTGATGATTATAAATCAATTAATAAATGTGATGACCATCAGATTATAAGCTAACCCCACCACGCTCTGACTCATTTAACGTAAATCACGTTGAAATTTACGTCGCTTTCAATTTCAAAACCCTGCTTTCAGAATCCTAAGTCGCAAGTTTTGCATTGTGTGACGACAGCTGGTCACACCCTCTGTTGACCATGTAACTTCAGGATCCAGTGTTTAATCGTGTCTTATGTTGAAGATGTTCCCAGGTTTCGGCCTGTGTAGCAATTACTTTCTTCAAGGTGAATATGTAGCGAAAATAGGAAGGTAAAAATATATGGGCCTCGCAATAAAGAGGTTTGAAATCCGGTGAACCATTTTCGACCATCAGGAAAACCATCGAAATTATTAACGTCTTCCAAACCTTCCATCCTACAGAGGGATACGAACCGAGCGAAAGTTATTCCGTGTACTCTGGCATAAAAATACTAATGTTGCTGAGAAATACACTGGAACATTGATACCACCACTTACACTGTACACTGAAGAATGCAGAATTTTTCTCCAAAACTTTGATTCCTGTCTACCAGATTACACGACGTCTCCACTTCCCTCCCAACCCTCTTTTACCACATACCCCTTCCCATTAGACGGCACCACGCTCCGCATCTTACACCACCGTAATGCCCATATATCAGTCCATTTCACCCTCCCCCCTCAGTCTAACCCTGAAAAACACCAGTGGAAAATATGCCGCAAAGCTGGAAAGACGAGAGAACCCTAGACGCACGAGTTGCCTTAGTATGGTTCGCTTTCAGACACGTACGCCGTCATTGTAGGCCAGCATCTATGGATTAGGCATCATTAGACCCACCTCCGCCCACACCTGAAAGTACGTGTAGTTCCTCGCAAACTGCAGGTTTGTGGGGCGTGAGAAGTTGCAGCGACGCAGACTCGCAGCGCCAAGTGACATCACACGATATACCGGCATCACGTCTCGCGGTATTCAGCTGTTGTTGACAAGACGAGGAATTACAGAGTACAAACTTAATTCTAAATAATTCGTTCCTTGAATTCAAGTCTGTAAGAAAGCGGTAAGTTCTAACACTATGGTCATGAACCCATTGTTTGCTTTTAAAGAATAAGTTCTGTGTCTGTATGCTTACGTGAAATTAACCCTTTAAAGACGAAGCGTATCTGTTTTATATAAGGACTCAGTGCGTACCGCGCTGTAAACACTCTCCACTTCGGTTATAAAAACCAATCTCTTAATGTTTTATAAGGCGAAAGTTGCTGTTTGTTCTGAGATCCATACAAAACACATAAACGCAATGTGGACACCACGTAGAATTTTTTAATGTTAAACCGGGGGGTACGTAAAGTTACCGCTAGGCTTTAAATGGTTAAAGACGAAGCGTATCTGTTTTATATAAGGACTCAGTGCGTACCGCGCTGTAAACACTCTCCACTTCGGTTATAAAAACCAGTCTCTTAATGTTTTATAAGGCAAAAGTTGCTGTTTGTTCTGAGATCCGTACAAAACACATAAACGCGATGTGGGCACCACGTAGAATTTTTTAATGTTAAGCCTGGTGGTATGTAAAGTTACCGCTAGGCTTTAAAAGGTTAAAGTTGTCGCTGTGTACCCGATGGAGACAACGGGTTAATAATTTCGGCAATAGATGCAGGTGAGTGGGCGAGTGGTCAGCTGAAGCCCTGGCCCCCGGGAAAAACGCCTCTACCCCCTGAATAGGAGACGGATGGGAAGGACGCTCTGGATAAGAAAAATATCTTGCATTTGCAGGGAATGGAGCCACGCATCCCGAAACGTCCAGTCCAGAACCTAGCTACGTCATCCCGTGTGCACCTAGAATCAGTTGGAACTGCTTTACGCTATTACAGCAATCTGAAGCTACACTTTACACCAATACATTCTCTAATTTAAGTTACATCTTTAATGCAAACAATTATCTACCTGAGTAAAACACTGCAACCAACTGAACTCATCTTGGAGAAGAGGCAGCCAACTATCTTCGTATATTAGTCGTCCTGGTTCAAATCTAGGGTTGGAGATTACAATAACTGCAACATTTCGTATTTTTCTCAGTCCTTCTAGGGAAATGGAAAATTATTATTTCAAATTTGAAAACGACCGCTTCCCCCCCCCCCCCATATATTACAGGTCGTTATTTTCTAACCAACCCAAAATTAAATGCTATGTAACTGGTGGGGGATCCTAATCCGAAATTCAGGTCTAGCGGAATGGTAAATTGCCGCATTGTGTGCCCTTACGCTAGACTTGGCCTTCTGATCAGCAGTCGCCACTGTAAATGTAATACGAATCAAAGGACGTCGTTAAAGGAACAATAAGTCAATAAAAATAGATAAAGCAAGTAACTGCTGCTAAGGTAATTAAGTAAAAAATTTCATTCATCTTAAAAGTAACACATAACTTTGTAGTAAACTTTAAATAAGGGCTTCGGACACGCCATTCTGCCATAGGAATGGAGGCATAACTCCACGTATTCTTAAACTAAGAATTATTTGGATTTTATACTAGTTCCGAATAGTGGCTTTGGTGCAGTGGCTGCAGTGTAACAAATATAAACAGGTTCTATCCTGAAGACGGATTCAGCATCCTCTTCAGAAACGTCGGTATTTACACATTTAAGTAGGTGGAAAAACGTCCCAGAAGAATGTAAACATAATATTTAGTGCCATCAGCATAAACCCTCAAATTAATCCTTTGTAAGTATATGCTAGTGACAAGCAGTTAACACACGCGTACACATGTACACTTGTATAAATCATAAATTGTTAGTAACTGCCGCATGTTTCAGCAATTTAAAATTTCAAAGATCTTATCACTTGTGCTTAGACTTTTGCCTGCTACAGGGGATGCCAACATACAGGACGAATACTATGTAGCAATGAAGCCGGTGGCAGCGTGTGTCTCCAAAGTGTTCTGTCCACCGACGGGCTTAATCATATCCAGATCAAAAGCCCAAAAATATAAACACTCGCTGTCCTATAAACCTGAAAATTTGTAACTTTGCAAGCCATAATAAATGTGACTCTGCAACGAAGATAAAGCTTGTTTTCTGCCTTCACAATTTTATTAATTTTTAAGGATTTTTCCTTCTACCCCAGACGGGTGTATATCTTCAATTCTGAGCTTAACCTTTTAAAGCCTAGCGGGTACTTTACCTAGCAACAGATTTAACATTAAAGATTTGTACATTGTAGTGACATTGCGTTTATGTGTTTTGTACGGATCTCAGAACAAACAGCAACTTTTGCCTTATAAAACATTAAGAGACTGGTTTTTATAACCGAAGTGGAGAGTGTTTACAGCGGGGTACGCACTGAGTCCTTACATAAAACAGATATGTTTCCTTTTTAAACGGTTAATTGCAAGCATAACTACAGCGTGGCTGTACGGACACGCTCAGTTGCCAGCTGTGAGACTCAGACAAACTTCATCAACCCAACTCTTTATCAATGAGAGTAAAATGGGTTTGGCCACTTCTGTCTCCGGTCCTCCTTTCCTGTAGGACACCGTGTGTGAAATAATACACTTTGAACCCATCCACCGGACCCTTCTCTTAGGTATTTTTTCAGGTCCTTTATTCCCCTACCACATTTCAAATGCTTTCTTGATTTATGTACCTGTTTCTCCACTCTCTTTTCTTTTTACTTAAAAATAGCCACAAGAAAATAAAGAGGACCACAAGATACAAATCCTTAAACTCCTACTTTTTTTGACTCATCCCAAATCGTTTTAATATATTCCTCCATGGATAAGGAAGAGGGGGGCGTAAGAGGCAGTGAAGCCTTAACAAATAACGAAACGTCGCTCTAAGGACACTGCAATAAGTATCAGTGGTTTTGCAACACGTTACGTTGTGACACATAGCGAACCTGCTTCAAAACAAGTAAAGTCTCTCAAAATTCAGTGGCTCGTGTTAAGCAGGTAGAAACCTCGATTAAGAGCGGGGGTGCTTAACTATTGGCACAGGGGCCAAGTTTGGCACCGACAGCGCTCTAGATGGCACAGACTACTACGGTGCCATCTAGATAGACATTCGGAAGGGGGGTTCTTGACGCTGACGATCATACATGTTACGATAATGGTGATGGTGGTGCTGGTGCTCTTAGCGGTGGCGGCGTCGGTGACGGCGGCGGTGGCGGCGGCGGCGGCGTTGATGGTGATGACAATAGCTTCCATCATTCTCTAAAGCATAGCGTATCTTCGGCCAATCAATCAATGCCAAGCAGTGTACGGTACCCGGAAGTTATTTACCTTTTTCAAAAAAATCTACCACTGCCCCTTATGGTGAGTCAGAAAATTTCACCACATATCCTCACATCCCATTTACGATTCATTTTAATATTATCCTCCTACCCGGTCCATGTTTACTAGTGATCCCTTTCCTTTATGTTCCTCCCACCAGAAACCTGCATGCAATTCTCATCTCCCCCATACATGCCGCACGCCCTGCCCAACTCATCCTACGTGATTTGAAGCCCCGGATAACATTTATCAATAACAATAACAGGAATGATATATCAACGTCTTTAGATTTAGGAATGTTTGGCCCTGCCTTCTCAACTGTTACATTTACAGGGGAATAGGCATAAAACTTTTTTTTTGAACAGTGCAAGTGGTCGTTTAACCTTTTAAAGCCTAGCGGTAACTTTACGTACCACCATGTTTAATATTAAAAAATTCTACCTGGTGCCCACATTGCGTTTATGTGTTTTGTACGGATCTCAGAACAAACAGCAACTTTTGCCTTATAAAACATTAAGAGACTGGTTTTTATAACCGAAGTGGAGAGTGTTTACAGCGCGGTACGCACTGAGTCCTTATATGAAACAGATACGCTTCGTCTTTAAACGGTTAAAGGTGTTGCGAGTATACTAAACGGCAAAATAGATGAGTAGGTCAGGAAGGATGTTGCTGTGGAATGCGTTACGTCGTCTCCTGAAACCAACTTCTTTGTCACTCCATTTGTACAGACGGTCGCCCCCGCGGAGCCCGGCTCCCCCCCGCGGCGATACTGGAATGCCTGATATCGGATCACCCGCAATATTTCCTGAATAAACACAGTCGGTTCCTCGCTTTGGAATGTCCGAGCACCGGTGATTCTGAGGACAGACCAAGTGCATGTCGTAACTTCAAACATACGACGGTGCTCACAGTTCTTCTCTTACCGCTCACACAGGTAACAGATTTCAGAAGAGACACAGTGGAAAGGGAAAGACTTTGGGAGCCAACGTCAAAACAGAACTAAACTGAGCCCTTGGGTTCTCTGGGATGTCATGCACAGTAGGGTGGCGTTTGGTTACCAACGTTTTGGGACAGCATATCGTTCCTGTCTTCAAAAGTCAAGCAATCTTTTTGGGTCAATACGTCAGTCCCATCTTCGACGGTCAAGCACTGCTTGATGCTTAAAAATGGGCCTGATATGTTGTCCCGAAACGTCAGTAACAAAATACCAAATTACGTCTCACAACATCCTAGAACAACGAAGACATCAACTACAAGACGACAGAAGTCTGAAACATCGACTAAACATTAGCCTGGTTGTTGTTACTACACCACAAGGCTGTCCTTGTGAAACTGAAAATTACTGCACTACTAAATCGTGTTTTGTTTTCACATAACACAAAGTCACGTGGGTTTCGAGTTTTGCGCGGCCGTAATATTCCGTGTACTGTCGTTCTGAGATACGACACGTGTCAGTGTGACACATCGCTGTTATGTTGCGATGCAACGTATCCTGTACCTTCCATCCCAGATGCAGAGGCAGAACTTCCTCTGAAACTGGTACTCACCTACCAGACTACATGGTGCCATAACCCGGAATATCACAATGCGAACACCACAGTTCTTCAGTGTTTACTAAAACCTGCCAATGTACGCGTAAGGCAGTTCAAACCTGTCCGATTCTTACACCCTTCCTCTCCTGGAACTGTATTAACCCTTAAAGACGAAGCGTTTCTCTTTTATATAAGGACTCATTGCGTACCGCGCTGCAAACACTCTCCACTTCGGCTATAAAAACCAGTCTCTTAATGCTTTATAAGGCAAAAGTTGCTGTTTGTTCTAAGATCCGTACAAAACACATAAATGCAATGCGGGCACCACGTAGAATTTTTTAATGTTAAACCTGGTGGTGCGTAAAGTTACCGCTAGGCTTTAAAAGATTAATGCTCCACTTTCTTCTACGCCTTAGTCATAGAAAGTGTCTTTTTCACTGAAGTATTCCGTGCAAAATTTTATACGCATTTTTTAATTTCCACACACGGATTAACATCCCAAAAATTTCGCCTTAATTAGGTAATACACTTACCAAAGAAATATGCCATATATGGATCAAAACTGTATCACAACTGGTCAGAACATATCTCTGACCCAGTGACCAGCATCAGAGAGACAACATGGCGTCATGTCCCACACGATCTTGATGTGAATAGACACCGCATTGGTAACATCAGAGTCTTCTGCATTGACCTTTATGAACATGTTCTACTCCACAAAACAAGCAGAAATCTGGATAAGGAAACGCTCTAAATTCCTTAAAGCCTTGAGTCATTCAAACCCGTAAATTCATCTTGTAAATCAAAACCAGGACCTTAACTCACATAACCGTATGAATGTAAAGTCTAACTCGGTCATAACGTCATGAAAGGGACTGAATATTTTGTGTCGTTATAAACGAGTGTTGTTATAACCGAGTAGTATAATGTTACGGTTATTATTGAGGAATAAATTGGTACCACAGAATATCTGACGCTATAGACGGGGTGTAGTACAAACCGATGTCGTTATAAGCAGGTTAGACTGTACCTGTGATGTCAGCTTGAAAGCAGACATCAAACTGACTCAATTTTTCAGCGTCCCACATAAACTAAAAACAAGAATTAGACGACCCGATGCACATTTCTTTTAGCTTCTATCTCTCTCCCCCTTCCACATTCCACTCACCTAACACGTCATACATTACCTGTCGCTAGAAGCGCTGATATATGGAACAGTGTGCTGAAGATTGTTACAGTGAATACGCGAAGAAAACTACACGAAACTCTTCTGATAATTTCAGTAAATATATACATTAGCAACCTGTACTCACATGAAGGGCCCCGAAAGATTATTATTCATTTTCAACAGTTTTTCAAAAATATTTAAAATGCTTTCAGCTCCTTACAACATCACACACGGTACGAAAGCCTGTATAATTTCTATATGATTAACCCTTTAAAGACGAAGTGTGTCTGTTTTATATAAGGACTCAGTGCGTACCGCGCCGTAAACCATCTCCACTTCGGTTATAAAAACCAATCTCTTAATGTTTTATAAGGCAAAAGTTGCTGTTTGCTCTGAGATCCGTACAAAACACACAAACGCAATGTGGGCACCACGTAGAATCTTTTAATGTTAAACCTGGTGGTATGTAAAGTTACCGCTAAGCTTTAAAAGGTTAAAATCTAGTTTTTATTTCGAAACATTTTACTGTCCTCCGAAATGTCCAAACGGCTTTGGGACCCACACAGCCTCCTATTGAGGCACCTGAATTCCTTTTCACGGGGTTAAACTGGGAAGTAAGGTTCATTACTCACCACCGCCTACCAGCGAGTTTAAGAATGAGTGGAGCTATACTTGTTCTCCCCTTACACACCTTCCTGGAAAGAACAACGATAAATCTACGTTTATCTTTTTACCTTCACCTCCACCAAACAAAGAAACAATGAACCGCGATGTCTCCAATATTTCTAAAGTGTCTTTAAAGGAGAAGTCACAGTTTACAGAATTCAATAAACAACAAACAGTTATTCTTAACGTTCCCTTGAATTTATCTCTCAGTCACATGACGGGCAGATCTCACGTCCACGCGCTACTTCACGGCTTCTTCTGTCGTTTCTGTTATTATTCTTAGACCAAACCAAGCTTCAGTTTCACCTAATGCACAGCTGTCAGCTGGTATTTTTATGCTGTATTGTATTCTCAGTACTCAGCTGATTCTGTACCTTAAGATCGTACCTCACAGAGAACATGGAAACTAAAAACACAAAAGTAGCAGTGTGACTCACATCACCCATCATTTCGTACCTCACAGAGAGCATGGAAACTAAAAATACAAAAGCAGCAGTGTGACTCAGATCACTCATCATTTCGTAACTCACAGAGAGCATGGAAAATAAAAGTACAACAGCAGCAGTGTGACTCAGATCACTCATCATTTCGTAACTCACAGAGAGCATGGAAAATAAAAGTACAACAGCAGCAGTGTGACTCAGATCACTCATCATTTCGTACCTCACAGAGAGCATGGAAAATAAAAGTACAACAGCAGCAGTGTGACTCAGATCACTCATCATTTCGTACCTCACAGAGAGCATGGAAAATAAAAGTACAACAGCAGCAGTGTGACTCAGATCACTCATCATTTCAAGTGGTATAAGCCCTGTACCCTGACTCCGTTTACCACGAAAGGGTGTTGATTTTATTTTGCACAGCCCAGCTTATAATCCTACTGCAACTGCCAACATTTCAAGCTCATATCTCTGTTTAACCCTTTAAAGACAAAGCGTAAACTATTCTATTTAAAGACTCAGTTCGTACCGCGCAGTAAACACTTTTCATCTCGGTTATAATAACCAACTAGTTTATATTACATAGGACAAAATTTGCTGTTTGTTCTGAGATCCACACAAAACACACAAATACATTGTGTGGGCAGAACGTATATATAAAGATTCAGTCCGTACCGCGCAGTAAACACACTCCGTCTCGGTTATAAAACCCATCAGTAAATGCTGGATAGGGAAATAATCGCTGTTTGTTCTGAGATCCACACAGAACACATAAATACTCTGTGTGGGCAGAACGTATATATAAAGATCCAGTCCGTACCGCGCAGTAAACACACTCTGTGTCGGTTATAAAAACCAGTCAGTTAATGCTGTGTAGGGAAATAATCGCTGTTTGTTCTGAGATCCACACAAAACACATAAATACACTGTGTGGGCAGAACGTAGAATTGTTGAATGTTAAACCTGGCGGTACGTACAGTAACCACTGGGCTTTAAACGATTAATGACATGTTATGGCAGCCAAAGTCAGTCACAAACAGTCACATTCTATTGCAATGTGTATTACGTTGATGTGTTTCAGTCTTGTTCTGCAACAGAATCCCCGGAGTGGCCTTTATCTGGAGTGTTTTAACCTAAAGATAAGGAAGAAGAAAGGGGAGAGAAATTAATTTCGAAAAAAAAAAATAACGGAAATGAAAAAGAAACAGGTAAGAAACCGGGAAGCAGATGAAGTCACCACTGTTTCGAAAACGATAAACAATTGAAAGATATCGAGTTGAATACTCAACAAAAACTGCATCAGTACTGCAATAAAAACACATATTTAGCAGTTAGGAGCAAGCAGGGGAGGAAGTAAACAAGTAAGGAAGGTGAGTGAGTGAGTGAGTGAGTGAGTGAGTGAGTGAGTGAGTGAGTGAGTGAGTGAGTGAGTGAGTGAGTGAGTAAACAAGCAAGAAAATATGTAAACAAGCAAGTAAGCAAGAAAGTAAATGATAAATTAAGCACATAATTAAGCAAATAAGTACGCAATTTAGTAAGGAAGCAAGTAAGAAAGTAAGCAAGGAAGTAAGTGATCAATTAAGCAAGTAAGTAATAAAAGAAGCAAGTAGGAAAGAAAGATTAAGGAACTGAGCAAGTAAGCAAGCAAGAAAGTGAGTGATAAATCAAGCAAGTGATAAAGGAAGCAAGTAAGAAAGAAAGAGAGTAAGGAACTAAATAAGTAAGCAAGAAAGTACGTGAGTAATTAAGCAAGTAAGTAAGTGATAAAGTAAGCAAGTAGGCAAGTAAGTGAGAGAGTGATTAAGCAGGTCAGTACGAAAGTGAGCACAGAAATGAGTGAGAAATTAAGCAAGTAAGCAAGAAAGGCAGCAAGCCAGTAATTAAGCAAGTAAGCAAGAAAGGCAGTAAGCCAGTAATTAAGCAAGTAAGCAAGAAAGGCAGTAAGCCAGTAATTAAGCAAGTAAGCACACTATCGCCCAAGCCACTGCTGTTCTTGTTGCAATAAGCACAACCTGACCGATCACACTGCTTACTAAAATTTAGAGTACCTTTAAGTAAAATTTATTTCTATATAATCTGTAATCGCATTTAATCTTGACATCAGTTCAACGTACAAATAATTGCATCCTTAAGATCCATAAGTATAGCTGCTAACATGGCCTACATTCTACGGATATTCCAATACCGATTCTGGCCAGGTATGGTTTTAAACCCGCACATTATTAATGCACTTCTTAAGATATTATAAGAAAAAAGATCCAAGCCACATGTTGACATTTCATCCTGTAATTGATGGCTTAGAGCAAGTTCTGTTGCCACACTGTGCGTGAACACCTGCTGGACATTCAGTCAGCCATAAATTTGGTACACAGAGCTTACTAGAAGTTACAAATGTTTAGCCCAACTACTGCCATTTACAAATTGAGTGCTGGACAATCAGTGGGACCAGCGATAAACTTGGTTACGTAAGCTGCCTGGTTCTTTTTGTTGTTGTTTTTGCTAGTATAATATTAATTATTATTATATTATACCATATTGTATAATAATAATTAGTAGTAGTAGTAGCAGTAGTAGTAGTAGTAGTAACGGGGAACTGTAGGAAATTCCGTAGTGAGGAGCTTCATGGTCTGTACTCCTCAGCAAATATCATTCGGGTGATTAAACCAAGGACGATACGGGCGGGGCGTGTAGCACGTACGAAAGGGGAAAAATGTATGAAGAGTTCTGGCAGGGAAAGATGAATGAAAGAGGCCTCTTGGAAGAGACTGGAGTAGGTGGAATTATAATATTAAAATGGTCAACAAGAAACAGGAAGGCGCCGTGGACTGGATTGACCTGGCTCAGAATAGGTCAGGTGGCGGCTGTTTTGAACACGGTAATAAAATTCCAGGTTCCGTAAATGGGGGAATTCATGACGGTCTGAATAAATGTTAGCTACTCGAGAAGCACTCTGCTCCATGGAGTTATCATCATCATCATCGTCGTCGTCGTCGTCGACGTCATCGTTATCATCAACTTTGTCGTCGTCATAATCAACATCATGGTCATCATTCTCCTTCTTCCGTTTCGGTTTCTGTTCTTCCTGATTTCTCTTGTCCCCCTATTCTACCTCCCTTTCCCTTCTTTCCGACCTTAGGCTTTTTCTTCTTCTTAGCGCTCTTCAGATTCTCCTCCCCCTTGTTTCTTTTTCGCCTCCTCTTCATATATTCTTTTATTTTTCCTTTTTCGACATTTTCTTATACTTTCTTGTCTCTCCACTTCTGATTCGCCTCTCCTTCCTCTTTCCACACCCTTCTTACACACCTGCTTCTTTAACTCATTCCCTTGCCCTAGTTATTTCTCTTAACATCTCCCTTTTAATCCATCCTCCCGTCCATTAACGGCCCAGTCCGATTTCATATCCAGCCTTCTGCAGCTAAATCCGTTTCTATTCTCACGAATGACACGACTTCATATTCAGTACGATCAACTTAAGCCGACATTTTCCTTTTACGGAAAAACAGAGAAATAAAAACAGGCACAGACTGAAAGGGATTCGATCACGCGGTCCCTCATACAGACGCGCCAGTATGCCCTCTCAAGCTCATGTCTGTAATCACATCAGTAAAGTGTGAGAGATGGGATTTGGACGGCGTTCAGGGACAGACTAGTACCATATCCAGGTAAGTACAATGGATGTCTAACTCTAATGAAGCACTACACATCTCCTGCGTGCAAGCAAACATGCGTTCGGGGATCCATAACATCACAAAACAGTTTGCACTCGCACCCATATTGTTACCCCAACCAGATTTATGCTTCTCCAATGTTCTTTCCGCATGCAACACAAATAATGTTCTTTTTTTCTCGATATCTGCTGGTGTGGTAAGGAACAGTGTTATTTTACATGCTGAAATGTCACGCCATGCTTTTCATCTGTGTTTTATTTCTTTCGAACGCGTGTTGGAGTGTAATTTATCAGCTAAAATGAAATGCGAGTCTTCTCTATTGCTTCCCTGACGTATTGTGCTATAAAATCCATGATATTCACACACGACAATTGGTGATATGCCTGTAATTGTAAGCCTTACATGGGGTCAAATAATCACCACCACCATAATCACCAACACCAAACATAAGAGAAAACACGTGGACTCAAGCTGTTATTCATAAATCAGTATACACAGATCGATCAAACCCTTAAAGCACAGTGGTTACGATATAAAAAAATGATTTAACATTATAAAACTCTGCATATTGCCCAGACAGTGTGTTCATGTGTTCCATATGATTCTCACAATAAATGCCTGTTATTTCAATAAAAAATTAGGGAAATTACTTTTGTAACTCAGATGGCATGTTTGCTGTGAAGTGTGAAAAAATGTTTTCAGTATTAATTAGATAAACTTCACGTTCCAAAATGTTAAAACACAAATTTATCACACTAACTAGGCAAATTATTTTGGTCATAGCTCATTTTAGGCAGGAATGCGAGATGAGGTTGAAGAAAAAGTTGCGCATTCAGAGCGTATTTTTTATTAACTTGAAACAGAAGACACCTCTATATGCAGAATTGTGCCTAATGATGAAATAACATAACCTTATCTTAAAGTCTAAGGTCATTACCACTCTACTATTAATTACACTTACATATCAATACTAAACACAGCTACCGTGCCACGTTTAATGATTTCTAATAGTGCTGCGTCCGTACTGTTATTCGTAACAGAGGTCAGACTGAGGAAAGGAGGGAGACGGAATCAAACACAAGAAGCTGTGGAAGCAATGAGGCGAGGAATTAATATGAAAACTGAATAATTACCCGTTGACTTGCAATGGGCACTTTCCACTAGTCGTAAGAAAAAGGAAGCAGCTTAGAAGAAGAAGAAGAAGAAGAAGAAGAAATGTCAAGGCCCTCAAGGGCGGGGTCAGTGTTGTTTGACCCGTCGGGCAGGCGTCAAGTTGTCATGTCAAGGGGACCATATAACACACAACCGGACGTAAATTGGGCCATAAAAGACTGGCCGGGTCTCGAACCCCCCACCGTGAACATTTTATGGGCTGAGTTTGTTGACAAGTAAAGCATCAACGCCATATTCTTCCCACAGACACATGGGTAAGGCCCAAGTCGCAGGAAATATTACACTGGATGTGAAATGCAGTTTGTTGCCTCGTGGTAATCAGATCTCTGTGTAGGTCTGTCTGTCTGTCTGTACAGCTTGAACTGTGGCCTTCGCTGCCGAGGAAAACTTTTGTCTCCTTATTTCACTTCCGTTATTTATCGTAGAAGGAATGGAAAGTTGTGTCAAATTAGGGATACACATAATTTCTTCGCGATACATATCTCAGTAGCCTCGGTGCGCATTTTTTGTAGACACAAACCACCCCTACAGATACTTCACACAACTTATAATTTATTTGATTTTATAAAAATACAAAAATTTGAAAAGGACACACGAGGTAACCGTCTTCTGGAAAGCTGCGCGTTATAGTGTGGTAGATATATACAGATGTTTCAGAGCAACCTGCTACCTCCACCATTAGGTAGTTTTATCTACACTTATTATTGAGGCAGAAGGTTCTTCTGAAACGTCGTTATCCATGTGTAAGACTACAATATGTAACATCCCATAAGACGGTTACATTCATAGCCACCACCGCGTTAACCCTAAATCTCACAGTGTTGTAAGTTGTTTTTTTAGTTTTGGCGGCTGAATTTTTCAAGCGGAAGGCTAGGAGCGAGTCACTTGTACAGTAATATCGACTGCTGATTGGCGGACGACACGAAACAAATACCCTCCCCTTGTGACCTTACGTACAGACTAGGCTCGGCCGCCAGCTCCGCTAGGTCCTTCATCGGCCAGAAACTAAAAAAATTGCGTATACTCTTTGCAGCACTTTCTCTCTCTTTCATGTAGTTCCTTATAGAATATAAGAATTAAAGGAAAAACCGAATTAGACATAAAACATATGTTGCGTTCTTATTGTGTCTGAATGCTAGATAAGCAAGGGACGCCCGTTGTTGTTCAACTGAAACTTTTGATACCTCGCCATATTTTTCACCGGCTCCATACTACTAACTGTCACGAAAGTTCTTTCAGAAGTTCTCGAGGGGTTTTATGAGTACAGACGGACAGACAGAGGGACTTTAGTAGGCCATCCACAGAGACTCAAGAGCTCCTAAATAATAAAAAATACGAACCCTAACGCACCTTACACGCCTCTAGAATCAGCAACAGCGGGGCCAGGTCACACAGAATCATGATCTCTAAATCATCAACACTTTAATAAAAATCAGGACGTCACATGTCTGGATAGATAGTCACCGAAATTTCATAGAAGCTCAGTGCCTCCTTCTTCAGGGCAGAACAGTAACCACAGAGGACAAAGCTTTGTGTTTCTTGTGTGGTGATGTGTTTATGGACTTTTTCATCGTCCGAAGAGTAAAATATTAAAAATATTAAAAAATTAAAATCACAACCTTTCGGAATCTGGCTCTGCTTCCGTCTTCAGGTGAATGGAAGGAAAACAGGACGGAAGCAGAGCCAGTTTCCGAAACTTTGTGATTTTAATTTTTTAATAATTTTTAATATTTTACTCTTCGGACGATGTATAAAGTCCATAAACCTATCACCACAAAATATTTACACACCATCGTCAAAACCTTTTAGAATGTACGTTTCTTCTTCTCTAGTTGTGCATTCCAACTCAGGCCTAGGCCACGTCAGTGTTCAGCTTCTTATATCACACACAATTAGACACACCACACACGGTAAGACCCCTCTGGACGACTGATCAGCTCGTCGCAGAGGCCGCTACCTACACAATACAAAACACACTCAAGAGGCCAACATAGTGTCTTCAGCGGAATTCGAACCCGCGAATCCAGCAATCCAGCGGCCACAGACCTACACTTTACAGCGCGCCGCCACCAGGCTCGGCAAGCCGTAAGTTGCAAACTGTAGTATAAACAGGCAAAACCTCAGTGTCTATATAATATACAATTCTACACACCTTTACACTCCACAAGAATACAATGCTTTTAGACATCGTCTTAAACGCACACATGTTCTTGCAGAATGTTTATTGTTTCAAAAAATACGAGCAATTTAAATAGAGTCCTTCTTTGGTCGGATGTAGTTCTTTATCTGGAGCAGTTTAAATTAAATATCGTGTATTGCCCATCAGTAACGAACTAGCAGTACTCCTCACGCCCTGGCAGGCAGCCTACATCACAGGAGTCCTTCAAATGCCGCAAAAAATGTCTGTGCCATCCCACGCAATGGAAAGAGTTAAGGCGAGCAATTTCAGGGCGCGACGAAATTACAGCCCCCTTTAATTAATTAGCATTACGAGAATACAACGCCTTAAACAAGGAACTGGATGTTACATTATGACCAACTACAGAAGTATGGATGAATATTCAAGTATTCTTCCACGTTACACCGTGTAGACTGGTAAATAGTAATCCATATTTTGGGGAATGGAGCCGATTGCATGTTCACAGCGTAGCAGTCGAACAATCGTAAGTACCGCTGTGAAAATCTCAAAACCAGCAGAGTATACGTGACTTAATGGGGACCGGATACATTTGTGAGGATAAAAAAATTGTGGGGCGGGAGAGAAACAGATTATTGTGCTGCAAATATATCAGTCTGCGCTTTGAGAGAGGAAGGTGCGTGAACCACGCGTAATACTCTTCCCGTTTAAACTGATAAACGTCAATCCATTAAAGCCCAGTGGTTACTTTACGTACAGCCAGGTTTAACATTCACAACTTCTACCTTCTGCCCACACAGTGTATTTATGTGTTTTGTGTGCGTCTCAGAACAAACAGCGATTATTTCCCTATACAGCATTAACTGACTGGTTTTTGTAACCGAGACGGAGTGTGTTTACTGCGCGGTACGGGCTGAACCTTTAAATATACGTTCTGTCCACACAGTGTATTTATGTGTTTTGTGTGGATCTCAGAACAAACAACGATTATTTCCTTGTACAGCATTCACTGGCTGGTTTTTACAACCGAGACGGAGTGTGTTTACTGTGCGGTACGGGCTGGGTCTTTAAATATACGTTCTGCCCACACAGTGTATTTACGTGTTTTGTGTGGATCTCAGAATAAACAGCGATTATTTCCCTATACAGCATTAACTGATAGGTTTTTATACCCGAGAAGGAATGTGTTTACTGCGCGGTAGGGACTCAATCTTTCTGTGTAATAGATATTACCCCTTTAAAGCCCAGTGGTTACTTTATGTACCGCCAGGCTTAACATTCAACAATTCTACGTTCTGCTCACACAGTGTATTTATGTGTTTTGTGTGGATCTCAGAACAAACAGCGATTATTTCCCTATACAGCATTAACTGATTGTTTTTATAACCGAGACGGAACGCTTACTGCGCTGTAAGAACTGTATATTTAAATATAATTCATGTTAATCTTAGCCTTTAAGGGGCAAATGACCCATAATTTTGACACCCCTCTTTTCGATACACATCTCAATTATATCCCAGCATGAGCAATGCGATTCCTTTCCATTGTTTATAATGCCATATACATAAAATAACAAAAGATCGATTTACAAAACTGGATTGTATTGGTGGGGCTTTCTCTTGCCCTTGACTTGCGCATTGCCTTCCATCGGTTGCCAGACATACAGCTTCATTGACCTATACGTCTGAAAAGCGGGTGGAAGGGTGACCGGGTTCAATTGCTCCAAATGGAGTAGGTTAATGAGTTTCTCTTTTTTACTCCCATCTTTCTTTTCTTTCCTGTTTCATAGCTGCAAGATGATCACTCTTTTTGGTTACCCTCCGCGAACTGCTGTCCGTCAATCACTGGAACTGTCATGCTGGTTGACTACACAGCACTGCAGCCTGATGGAGCGAACACATGAATTTACATACAAAGGAACACACAAGTCTTACGGCTTCATTATAACCTGTCTCTAAACGTCACCACAACGAAAAGTCTTCGGTTTCAAATGTGAAGGCCCCTCGGTCCTCAGTTAGACCCCACACTAAGCAGCACTGAATTCGATTCCGTGCCAGTTCTTACCAAATTGTTGTGGGAAATTAAATTAATCTCAAAACAGACACCCTGCGAACTACACCTTGTGAGATGCTAACAGTATTACTGTAACCTCAGGCTTGGTGATATGTCCGGCTATGAAGCAACATTCTCACGAGTGCTGCCTTTGAAGAATGAGCCCATAATCGTGGATTTTACAAGGATCCAAGCGAGTGATTTTTATACGTTTCCCAAGATTGATTTACTCGGCACACATTCGAACTCGCAAACGTCTCAAATTAACCTTTTAAAGCCTAGCGGTAACTTTACGTACCGCCAGGTTTAACATTAAAAAATTCTACGTGGTGCCCACATTGCGTTTATGTGTTTTGTACGGATCTCAGAACAAACAGCAAATTTTGCCTTATAAAACATTAAGAGACTGGTTTTTATAACCGAAGTGGAGAGTGTTTACAGCGCGGTACGCACTGAGTCCTTATACAAAACAGATACGCTTCGTCTTTAAAGGGTTAATATGTAAAAAACAATGGCTTTTCCTTGACTTGTGGGGTATTTACCGACAGTCGGTTAGGAAAGGATAAGAAGTCAAGGTACTTAAAAGTATCCTTTGTTACAAGCTTCATTTTGTTCAAATTTGTCCCTACACACCCTGAAAGCTTCACGTTCCAGACACTTCATATTTGGGGAGAAAGGACCGTCAATGCCCGTTAAATAGGAGACGGGATGTGTCTCAGAAGATCTCTGGACATTTTAGAGAAAATTAAATATCTCGACCCTCCCGGGTAATAGCCCACGATAACTTGAAAAACCTGCCTCTCGCCACAGAGACCCGGGTTCATTCCCAGCGTTACAAACTGTTAAGAGGACAGTCCTTTTTCCGAATAAATTTTCTATTTTTCATACAGTGCACTGTCGACAATTAATCAAATCACACGATAGATATATTAAAAAACCGTCAGATAGCTAACAATATATATATCGTTATTATATTTTTTACTTACATATCATAAAGATATATATTATTTTTGGCTATCTGACGGTTTTTTAAGATATCTAGTTAATATAGGCCAACTGGGACAATGATTACCAAAATCACACAATATTCAGTCCAACAGAATGCACTCTGTTGCATTTCAGGTATTCAACATCACAGTGTCTTGTTAATCATTCCAGCATGTTCCGATTCCACCGCTCTGGCCCTGTCAGAATTTTTCATCAATGCTGCATACACATTTGTTTCACTTACTACCTTGTCTTTCACATACTAACCTTAGCAACTAACAGCGTCGTTTAACGACACACTTAAAAGAGACTCCTCAGTTGTTCAATCTGGTTGTTTTCTTTTGCTTAACAGGTGTGTCACCACTTCCTTTATACGTCGGACGCGCAAGCAAGGAATTCAAACCAAACAACGGTCACTCTATCAGCGTTTCCATGGTAACACAGCTCTCGTCCAGCCAGCCAAGAAAGGCCTGATGTCTGGACTGCCTGCGGTCTGACGTCATATTGACCCTATGCCTACGAAACGTGTCGAACCACACAACTTTGGGGGCACTTCTCCCCACTCTTGGCCTGACCTGCTGTCTATTCATTTGTCGGAGACTGTAAGAAATATACCAGGTTAGGCCTTGAGGGCTGAACTCGTCCCCTCGGGCTGACTTTAGTTTCAGCCCCTGTCAGTCCATTCAGGCGGGGTCCAATTAGGCCAGTGTATCCCATTTCTCATCGCTGGCATGAATAGCATTGGGTAAGTAACAAATTTATAAGCTAGAGCATGATGTGTTTTCAGCGAGGTCCGCACCCAATGATAACTTCATTACATCGTTCATTCTTTATTCATTATACATTTAAAAGAGGAATTTTGAACCTGAAAATGACCTGATTAGGTCGAAACATGGTGTTCTGTGTAATAGATAGAACGTCGTTGTGTTTAGGCGGTTTTTTTCTTGATTTCTCTTATAAATAACACAAAGAAATTACTTACTTTAAGATTGATCCTCTATTTAGAGAGTGGCATTATAAGATCTGACGACGTGTGGTTTTGGTAGGTGGTTACCAAATTTCCGGAGCAGAATACTACTCCATTTTCTCTGTAGAAGAATTGAAATAGAGTGAATATGGAGGCAGCGAATTATCGTAGAAAGTTAATAAGAATCTACTAACCTAGGCGGCCTCACCTTCCAGAAGGCTGCAATTTGAGTAGGTACAGCCATGGAAACCTAAAATTCTGGTAGAGGAATTTGTTTATAACAATGCATTATTTACTCTCAATATTTACATTTTGCTTATGTAAAAACTAACCCCGTGCCCGTAACATGACGGGTCGCCATAATATTCTTGCTGTCATCTGGTTTTGCTACACTGTATTATACGCTAGATGCTCAATTGTTTCCTTGGCCTCACTGCTTACATCACAGGAAGCCAGCGTGATGCCCTCACTCATACGAAAGGTATTATATGGAGGGCGATATTGTATTAACTAACTTCAAGCAGCACAGTCCTTGTTCAAAAGCTGATAGTCGCTTAGAATGACAATATATTTTCCTTCTTCTAGTAAACTCCAAGATTTAATATGGTATTTATAACACACCGCGACCGGACATCGCCGTAAACCGCTAGCATGCAACCCACAGCGTCATATTCTACTTTCTAGGATATATTTTAATGTATTACCCCAACACCCTAACATCTTATATCGAGTGCATATCTTGTGAGGACATGGTGAATGTTTAGTTGGGAAGCAATATTAGGAAGTGATCCAGACCAATTTCAGACAGGCCTAATGTCGCCAGAGAGAGCTCTGCCAAATACTGACATGACTACAGAGAGACAAACCATGGGATCGGGGTTCAATTCCTGGCAGATAGTGAAATTATTATTTTCTTCACTACGTCGAAACAAGCTGGTTTTCTCACACGGCCTCCTACAGGGAGTTCTATTCCTGCGGGTATGGCGACTGAAGCGTGAAGCTGACCACCTCTGCCTAGAGCCGAGGATAAGAATGAGTGGATCTATGCCTCTACTCCCCTATATGTCTCCATGGTGTACACAGGGATAATTTTACCTTTTATTACCTTAACCTACCGCGTACACAAAGTAAATATAAGAAACACGTTGTTAAGCTAGATCATTCCCTTGGGATTTTAACAAAAAAATTTACAATCGATTATTATCGACCTTAATACTATTGCCAGAGCACGGAAATAATTTCGGAACTGAACTACTAAAAACCTTGTCAATTTTTAATCTGTTGCCAAAGTACGAGAAATATTATAAGAAGCTTTCTACAAAGCCTATGCTTAAAACACTAACATTTTCAGTGTTTTTCCTTCAACCTACTCGCAAATCAAAAATCGATAAACAATAACACAGGGAATGAGCCAGGAATATTAATTCCTGCGTATCTTTCCTGTCTTGTTGAAAATAGAACCTTATGTAAATAGATCTTTGTAAATAAGGGCAAGGGGGAGGTGGAACGGACTGATCTGGTTTCCGATGGTGACCCTGGAAGAAGCCTTTTGAAAATGGTCACAGACCTTCGAGAGGACACGCGGTGGCGCAATTGGTTGAGGCACTGCGCTCCAAGCCCGAAAATCCGCGGGTTCGAATTTTTGGAATTTTTCATTGACATAATCCTTTCGGCCGCACTATGGCCCTGGGGTCGACTCAACCTCTAACAGAAATGAGTACCAGGAATATTTCCTGGAGGGTAAAGGCGGCCGGTTCGTAAGGCTGACAAACTTACCACCTTTATGTGCCGATTGTCTTGAAATCTGGGAACCTCAACCTCCTGGAACCCTCAGGGCCTGTCCAGGCCTGTAATGGGACTGCTTTACCTTTACCTTTAACATACCTTCGTGCTTCATGTAACGCAATATCCTAACCAGCTTTGCAACTACAAGCTTCTCACGAACAACTGTTCTCCATGGAATAGGTTAGTCATTTCTTTCTGCATGTTTGTCATGTATTTGTAAAAAGAACGGTGATACTTACGGAACTTTTACCACTTACGTTTTTATACGTCTCGTAGTTAAGATTTTTATTTTGGCGTGGCGTCATCACGGTGCTAATTTGGCCAGAATCGAAATTAAGACAAGCATCAAGATGCATAGACATGGTGTCCATTATAGCGAGACTTTTTGTTTTCGGCTGTAAAAGAAATGTAAAGGCAGGTTGCATCATTCGTACACTTGCAACGAGATTCTAACTGGAGTGATGGCGTGGAATAAATTTGTAGGGCGGCAGTCATCAAAAGCTGGATCACCACATCTCTTAAGACCCAAGTCACCACTTGACTCTGGTTAAAATAATACTTAAATATACTCAAGCCACGCCAAAATGAATGGAGTCATCACATTTCTATTATAGCTTACTTGTCGGTTCAGGTAGCCTATTATAACAACACTGTCTGTGACGAGCCGCCAACTAGCACTCTAACACTGCCTAATCAAACGTGACGTATCTAAACTGCCCAATCCAACACGTTTTAAAACCAACAGTACTAAACTGTTTAAAACCAGCTTTCTCTGAACCTCCCACCCACAGTCACTAAAACTGAGACTAGTCTAACAAGAACTACTACACTCACTAATACAGCTGAATGACGAATTCACAAAATAAACGATGTTCCAGAGATTAATCACAGACAGCTCGTGAAACAAGAAATTCATATCTGATTTGGTTTTGAAGGTTTATAAGATGATACCACAAGGCAGGCTTACATGGATGGGAAAATGTAATAAAAACAGACCTCACAGAACTGTGTTTTCAAAGTCAACTAGAACTGAGTGTGTCGGTAAAGAGCAAAGCCTTGAAAAATAGTGAACTCATGTATATCCAAATGCGTGGGCGTACTGGGCTGGCGGACAAATCAGAAACCAAAAAACGTCCCTCTTTAAAATATTTGAAGCGATACTAAAATTATTTTTATCTTGTTTATTTGTGCAGTCGCTTTAATTTTTATGCACCCAACAGATATCTAATATATAGCCACTCCTTATCTACCTCAAAGAAAACACTCTAGACTTATTACAAATGGGGTAAAGAGTGTTGGTGCGCCAGGGTTAGCAAAATGAGCGGCGAATTAAATATTATAAATGAAAATATGGGGTGTTCTCGATCAACAAATTTAGAATTGCTGAGCCAAATGAAATAAAACGGAATAAATTATTCTGATATTTAAGATCCTAACCTCTATACCGAGGGCGGCAGTTGTGGTGACTCACCTTGGCCTCCAAGAAACCCAGATACGCCACTGATTACAGGACCAATCACTTAATTTTCTTTGGGGATTGAATCTTTGTTCATTGTGAGAATCACATAAAACACATAAATACACTGTGTGGGCAGAACGTACATTTAAATATTCAGTCCGTACCGCGCAGTAAACACACTCGTTCTCGGTTATAAAAACCAGCCAGTTAATGCTGTATAGGGAAATAATCGCTGTTTGTTCTGAGATCCACACAAAACACATAAATACACTGTGTGGGCAGAACGTAGAATTGTTGAATGTTAAACCTGGCTGTACATATAGTTAAGCCTACCACTGGGCCCTTTAAGACTCAAATAAACAAACAAGTATCAATAACACGTCTAACTTGCTTTAACTATGCTAATGGAAGTAACGCGACGTATTGTTAACAATCGGTATTTGCGGCTGCCACGATGAATGGGGTGCTACTTTGGGACTTGCGACATTCTTGCGCTCAGGTTTGTGGTATGCCTGGCCTGTGTTTCTCAGTGACTTGCCGACGGAGCGATGCTGCCGCATTGTTCAAGCAGGGGAACCTCCCCAATGTAAACTTTGTGTCACTCATACAGCACTTTGTCTTGGCCCGTCGGAGGAAAGCGGTCACAGGTACAAAGGGGCACATGCGTGGATCAGAAAGGAAGGGGGACGAAAGTGTGATAAGCGAAATGAATAAAGAGACAGAGAGAGAGAGGGAGAAAGAAAGGAAGAAGAAAAGAAAAAAGAGAAAAGAGAGCCCGCAGAATAAACAATTCTTTTGATATGGTTTCCAAAGTGACAAAGGAAATTAAAAATGTAAATCTGTCCGCATCACTGCCATGAAAGCATACATGGAAACTAGAGGTATGGCTCCACTCATTCTTAACCTCTGCGATAGCTGGAGGCAACGTTCCGTCTATTTTTGTTTACACCTGCGTGGACCTGCTACTGCTCTGAGCAGAAGATTTTTACACGACCTGACGACTGCGCGGCACTTTAAAAGTTATTTTTGTAATATGCATAATAAGAATATTTACAATGAAAATTTCAAAACTTGCAGCTGCGCGGCAACAATTCAGGGTGCGCGGGAGCATTTCAGTTGCTGCTCGGCCGCGCACCCGCACAGCCGAGAGGGAATTTTGTTTGGAGATAACTGGTCAGCCTCACGCCCTGACGGCTTTACGTCCTCGAAAAGAACTCCGGTGCATATTGAACAAGAGGCTGGATGGGCCCCATAGCCGGTTTGGAGAATTTTGGAAAAAAGGACATCTCTTGGCTCTGCCGGAATTCGAAGCCCGGACCGTCCAGCCCGTAGCGAATCGCTTTACCCACAGAGACGATTAAAAACCAATACAATACAGAACCCTTCTGACTCCCGTTGACGGCCAAAGGTGTCTCTCTTCTCCAAAATGTACAAACCGTCGCCGGAGACACCCCAGCCTCCTGTTCAGTGGCTACCGGTGTTATTTCCCGGGAATAAAACGGCCGGAGTGTGAAGATGACCCCTCACCTCCATATACAGCCGAGGATAAGTACGAGTGGAGCTATGTCTCTGCAACCCCCCCCCTCCCCGCCACACACCTTCATAGTGCGGAGAGCGACTACTTTCCCTTTTACCTTCTGTGAAAAACCAGCACCATAACCCTTTAAAGACGAAGTGTGTCTGTTTTATATAAGGACTCAGTGCGTACCGCGCTGTAAACACTCTCCACTTCGGTTATAAAAACCAGTCTCTTAATGTTTTATAAGGCAAAAGTTGCTGTTTGTTCTGAGATCCGTACAAAACACATAAACGCAATGTGGGCACCACGTAGAATTTTTTAATGTTAAACCTGGTCGTATATAAAGTTACCTCTAGGCTTTAAAAGGTTAATTCAAATTAGGCAAGAGAAGGCGACTGAAAACCGGAACCTGGCCGTTGTGTGGTGTTATGTGTTCTGCACAGGCATCCTATTGTTCTCTGCAAGTAAGTTTGTTCACCTGCAATGACAGACAGACAGACAATGCAAGTTTATTACTTTAAAGGTGTTTGTAAAACTACAAAACCAGGCCGCGTTACATCAATTGAAACACATTTGACTCCAATCTAACTTTTCACTCAACAGACAAGCCGCAAGCACAGTCGAATTTACCGTGACACGAACGTCGAATGATTTGCTTCATCACGGGGCTCGGGAACATCTTTCTATTCTTCTGGTGTCCTTTGACCGTGGCGTTGGGCTGGTAATTACTTAGCTCTGCCAGAAGGGCAATCAAACGTATACCCTTCATTGCTAGCCGGCTCGGAACACGTGTATAATACGAATAATTTCGTACCCTGTGATTAGAACATGTGCTTAATTAACGGCCGCCCAAAATGGTCAAACCATTGCGTGCCGTTGAATGCACAGGCGCACAAAACATGAAGTAAATCATAAGGAATGTACAAAATTCACTGACGTATTCAAAGAACGGTTTGTAAGACGGCAATAAAAAGTGGGTTTCAAGTTAATTTTAATGTCATCGACATTCCGTGCAATAGATTGATTATACACTATCTGATTCAACAAACTGAACAATCAATAATAAATAATCATTTGTCACTTGTGTTCCTCCCACAATTTCCGATCTGTAAAAGGTCAACGTCATGGACGTATACAAAAAAGGCACAGAAGTACAGCAAATTCTGTCGAAGAATACTCAGTGCTCCACCATGACTTAAACACCAACCAGAAAACACAGGGATATTACATCTGAATGAAGATGACAAACACTGACACAGAGTGTCTGTCGACAATGCGAAACAAAATACTGTTTAAAAATGTAAAAAATATTCCGTAATTGATTTATATTTTAAACATTTTTAGTAATAGCAATTAATACAGCTATATTTTAAATCTACACAAGCAATCTTTGACTGACTTTAATGCAGTGTAGACATTGGTATATAAGTCCCTGTACACCACCTTGTAGAAGCCGAAACATGTAACGGAGCAAAAGCGAGTCATGGTTGTTTATCACTGAGTTGCGATTAGTTGAATCAAATACTGTGTTTGAAATTGTAAAAGGATATTTTTAATTTTTTCAAATTAATGAAGTTTCCGAGAAGATGTATTACCAATAAATCAACAGCTTGCAAGATCAAGAATGCAAGGGGTATGTATGTTTTAAAACAAAGGCATTTAATAACTTCAGACAACCCACATAAATTAACATTTTAAAGCCTAGCGGTAACTTTACGTACCACCAGGTTTAACATTAAAAAATTCTACGTGGTGCCCACATTGCGTTTATGTATTTTGTACGGGTCTCAGAACAAACAGCAACTTTTGCCTTATAAAACATTAAGAGACTGGTTTTTACAACCGAAGTGGAGAGTGTTTACAGCGCGGTACGCACTGAGTCCTTATATAAAACGCTTCGTCTTTAAAGGGTTAAGATACTGAAAAATTACAAGCCGGATATCAGTTCGTACCGGACAAAGAATCTACAAGCGCTTTGTTTGTATGATGGTAGGTAGCAGCAAGACGGGCTAGACCAGTAGACAGGCTCTTTACTCCGTTTACAAATGTCAGCTACTTGTTCCTGTCTTAAGCCAGTTCAATCTAGTCCAATCCTCAGTCCTTTAGACAGAATCAGTCCAAATACGAAGAACTGTGCAAAATTGCATAGCACAGAAGAGGGTGAGCGTCCAACCATACAAGCAGAAAGTTGCATTACCACCCCTTGTTGGCTGTCCTAGACTCCTTGTCTAACACATCGCAGCTACGTTGCGTATTTGCGTGCAATCTCATTGTACCCTATCCCGAGGACGCGCCATGCCTTAATCAGAGAACACCAATATAAAGATCTGGAGAGAGTATTACGGATAATACAGCTAAGCACGTTACACAGTTCGAGCCTTATATCGATAAATTGCCTTCATTCCACAGATAACATTTCGATGACTGAATTCGATTCAACAGCGTCACCATCAGACGAGGTAAGGTGACGGTGGGGGTCACCGTCTCATTACCTACAGAGAAACAATGCACAATAAATTTGCGTTCTAGCACTTGTGAATCGGCTTACAGTTCATTATTTTTAGTTGCCTCTTAAGAGAGCCTGACAAATGGCAGATGGCTCCACATGTCTGTTTCACAGCTTGACAAAATGTTATAACTTCATAATAAGAGTTCTAGTTAGCGCTATCGCAATTGAATCTTTAAATTATGCTCCTACTCAACACCTTTATCTGTCGCTCTGTCCGTCCATCCGCGTGTAAAATAACTGATAACCACTAAGAGGATTTTCCATGAAATTTCGCAACAGAGTAAGACTTCCCACAAATTTCAATTTTTATTAAAATCGGAAAATTATAATATACATTTTAAACAACTAATCTAATTGCAAATAAAATTAAACATATAATGTATGGCCTGGAGACTTTCTCAGTAGCTCTTGTACATTTCAGAGAAAATAAATAAATAAAAAAATAAAGAATATTTACCCGAAGCCTACATTCCGTAACACTGTATACCGGAATTAGTAACCCTCTCCATTATGCAATTATATCCGCTCCTTTCTTATGTTTCATCTTGCATCCCGATATCTTTGTCCACATTCCTCCTAAAGCACGTCACAATATTTTTGTTCCTTCCCTGCTGTTAAAGGCGGCGTGTTCACTGTACAGAATAATATGTTTCACATGCATGTAAGTTCTTACGCTGCAGCTACACCTCACAGTGTTTTGAAAACAGAACAGTGTTTTGCTACTTCGTACAAAAACAGTATAAAAAATTCTGCCTTAAACTGAAAAACAGTCCTCATCTACATACAATTTGAACAACCAATAAACACGGTCCCATACATGTATAAGCAAAATATATCAGTTTAATAACGTAACTGTCTTTTTTTCAGTCTTCAGTGCTTAGAATATCCTCAGTGCAAGAAGGGTGTACGTAAATGTCGATATTTCTGCTACGCTTTCAAGCGTGAATTCGTTGAAGGAGAAAGTGGACTGGAAGTATGACGGAAGGCAAACGAGAGCAAAAAGGCAAATAAGAATATGAAAGGGTAAAAATAAGAAAACAAAAGTACTATGAAGTAGTAAAAATACAATAAGAATAAAAAGGTAAAGGTAAAGGTGTCCCTTTTTATTAATCACACTGCCATCAAGTTACATAACAGAGTAGAGGTGCACCTCCACGTATTCTTAGCACAGAAAGAATGATCAGCTTTTCTCCCTGGGAAAGGGCCTCTGTTGTCCTTTATATAGGAGGCTGAGGGGAGTCCAGTGTCGGTCTGGATTCTTCAGGCAAAAAAATGCTGACCCTGTTGCGAATCGAATCCAAATTCCTGTGTCGAATAATAAAGACTGATACGTGTAAAGAAGATAAATGAGAGCAAAGAGAAAGGAAGGATATAAGTTTGAAATAAAGGAAAGGATGCTGGAGTGTTATTATGCGCAGCATAAACAAATGTGGACACGAAAAGTGGACAAGAACGAAAAGAAAAATATATTGGCGTGAAGTAGATGGTAGGTAAAACGTATAAGAATAAAAGAAAAAGATGAAGGAGCATGGAAAACAAAAGCGAACAAATATGACTCTTTAGCTCACGGAAGAATCCCACAGTACCCAAAGAACAGGACGCTGGGGGGGCCCCTGAGCCGGTCTGAACAGTGTAAATGTAGAGGAGGAAGAAGAAGAGAAGGTAAATGATAAGAACATAAGAAAAGGTATAAAACTGTCAGTGTCTACCATCTCCGACCCGATGATTTGTTTTATAGATGTAACCGTTTAGGCATGGTATATCTGCCCACGTCTGAAATTTGTCAGCGGTAGGTAGGGCCACCCCATCCTTTTGGCACTTGTTCTCACAGTCCAAAGAGCAAGACAAGTTCAACAGGCATCGCGTCATCGCGACAAGTTCACGTGCCCACAGTAGAAACAAATCATTCATTATAAGGCATATGTAGAAACAGATACACTCTGCACCAAAACACTAACCCCTTCACGTTTCGCCGGAACGTGCCATGGAGACATGAAGATATGACGATCGGTCAACTACACGGACATCCGGAAGGAGGGGCAAATCTTTGGTAAACAAAAAGAAACGTATGCCCCTCCATGTGCTTAATTAGCTCTTTAAAGACGAAGCGTAAACTGTTTTGTTTAAAAACCCAATTCGTACCGCACAGTAAACAACCAGTCAGTTAATGCTGTATAGGGAAATAATCGCTGTTTGTTCTGAAATCCACACAAAACACATAAATACAATGTGTGGGCAGAACGTATATTTAAAGATTCAGTTCGTACCGCGCAGTAAACACACTCCGTCTCGGTTATAAAAACCAGTCAGTTAATGCTGTATAGGGAAATAATCGCTGTTTGTTCTGAGATCCACACAAAACACATAAATACACTGTGTGGGCAGAACGTATATTTAAAGACCCAGCCCGTACCGCGCAGTAAACACACTCCGTCTCGGTTATAAAAACCAGTCAGTTAATGCTGTATAGGGAAATAATCGCTGTTTGTTCTGAGATCCACACAAAACACATAAACACACTGTGTGGGCAGAACGTATATTTAAAAATTCAGTCCGTACCGCGCAGTAAACACACTCCGTCTCGGTTATAAAAATCAGTCAGTTAATGCTGTATAGGGAAATAATCGCTGTTTGTTCTGAGATCCACACAAAACACATAAATACACTGTGGGCAGAACGTAGAACTGCTGAATCATAAAACCTGGCAGTACACATAGTAACCACTGGGTTTTAGAGGGTAACATTCCGTACCGCGCAGTAAACACTATTCATCTCGATTATAAACACTAAGCTGTTTATGTTATATAGGGCGAAAATCCATGCTTGTTATGAGATAAATACAAAACCCTTAAACAGAATTTGGGCAGAATGTACAGTTTTTGAATGTTAAAACTGTTGTTGTATCAAGTAACCAGCAGGTTTTAAAAGGTTAAACATAACTTCATGGAGACATGTGAGGTAGTGGATGTGTAGCTCCACACATTCTTGACCCCGTCAACTGATAGAGGTGAATGATCAGCTTCAACCCGCATATTTATATATGTTTATGATGCAATAAATCTTTCAACTGTTACACTGCTTAGCCAACGTTTATTTTAGCTTCGAAATGTTGCTGTTAAAACGCAAACAACTTTACGCATAAGGATAACGCTGCTGACATGCTTGCAGCCCCTTAACTGTATCGTTAGTGTTTTGATCTATGTCGGTCGATGACAGCTCGTTAGATTTTACAAGCGTATAGAGTCAGAAATTCTATTTCTATGCCATTTAAATATTCTATCTGTTACTCATGTAAGAGTTCTTTTACCCTTGTACCAAGAAGCTCAAGATATTGTCCATTTAAATTTTAAAGGTTCAAATTCATATGAAGGTACTTTTGTGGTCAAAGGTCACCGATTTCTAAAACAGCGTTGTTTTTAAAAGTTCTCAGGATTCGCCCGCTTGTCCTTATTATGTGACTAGCATTAAGATGAAGATCAGTATAAAGCATTGGTGGAAAGGTAACTGACAGTGGCAAAGAAAGTTGCTAAATTTTAAAGAATGTCACCCTTTGTGTTGTTAATAGTACAAAAAGGAAACCAGTATCTGTCTAAATACAACTAAATCTTATTCATTATATAGAACTACATGTTTCGACCTACCTCAGGTCATCCTCAGGTCCACACACCAACTTTGAAACTGAAGATAGCCTGAGATAAGTCGAAGAAGTAGTGCTTTGTAATAAAGAGAATTTAGTTATGTTTTGACAGGTACTGGTTTAAGTTTTCGTAGGATTACTGAAGTTTATGCGAATTATATACATGTGAGTACACGCGTAATTTGACTTCCTTTTTCACAGTGCATACTCAGTCTGCGTTACAAACACAGTCGTGTTAATGCTGCTTAAGGAAGTAACGGTTTTTCTTTTGAGAGAGAATTTTATGAAGCAGTCAGTAGAAAAATAGACACCTTTTGAATCTTAAAGCAAATGGTAAATATTAACGACAGTATATTAATAAAGTACATAGATGTATAATAATATCTGAAAGTACTGCCCTTAACAGAAGATACTAGCAACAAACTACGTAAAATTTCTGCCCATAAACGCCGCAGGTAGCTTCTAAAAACACCGAGACACAAGACCGGTTGAATGAATCAAACATAGAAGCAAACGCGGAGCATGTAAGCCACTTTGTCACCACACAGATAATGTGTCCACAAGTAACGCTGCTTTGTCACGGAGATAGGGCGACCTGGTGCATGTAGCTCGGGATATCAGGACAATTATTCTTGGTGGCGGCAGGCAGTGGGTTCCGGCTGGGGATCGAGTTGTTAATCCTCGTACAGCGCGGGAGACAACACGCTTCATCTTCATGTGCTCGCCTGCAGGACAACAACCGCGCAAGTCTTCAGCAGCGGTTAGTAAAGTAGCCATTCAGCTAGCTATCCAGAAAACGGTAGTGTTCTGGGGTGTGATGTCTTGTAGTTTTGGTAGACATGTGGGGAGGTTTCGGGCGAACATGAGCGATTCTTCTTCAGGATAGACTTTTCTGTTTTAAACTTTTTGAAGCCTAGCGGTAACTTTACATACCACCAGGTTTAACATTAAAAAATTCTACGTGGTGCCCACATTGCGTTTATGTGTTTTGTACGGATCTCAGAACAAACAGCAAGTTTTGCCTTATAAAACATTAAGAGACTGGTTTTTATAACCGAGATGAAGTGTGTTTACAGCGCGGTACGGGCTGGGCATTTAAATGCCACGTTCTGCCCACACAGTGTATTTATTTGTTTTGTGTGGATCTCAGAACAAACAGCAACTTTTGCCTTATAAAACATTAAGAGACTGGTTTTTATAACCGAAGTGGAGTGTGTTTACTGCGCGGTACGCCCTGAGTCTTCATATTAGACAGAACGCATTTCGTCTTTAAAGGTTTAAAAACGGAGAATTAAGGTTTCCCTGCAACACCGCTAACTGACGGACCAAACAAAACGTCGTCATATCGGGGACAAGTACAGTCCCCGTGATCTCAGGCTTCCGCCGCGATGTTGATGAGATATGCGCTCTTCTGGGGTGTTACACAGCGTTGAGTGGTAATCCTTTACCGACGTTTCGGAACAACGTACCGGTCCCATCTTCAAGGGTCAAGAAGTCCAATGAAGCAGGATTTCTTGACCCTTGAAGATGGGACCGATAGGTTGTCCCGAAACGTCGGTAAAGGATTACCACTCACCGCTGCGCAATACCCCAGAAGAGCGCGGATCTAAAGTATAGTCTCAACATTGTCCGTCTCAGCAATACCACATCCCACACGTTTACCTACTTCTGTCTGTCTCATTATCATGAGTTTTGTGACTGACACCTAAGCAACAAGCAATACTGATTCTAACTAATAAATGTTGTCCAATTCGGTTATAACGTCAAGAATGGGGCTGAGTATCCTGTGTCGTTATAACCGAGGAGGACAATGTTACTGTTAACAGTGACGAAATAGTAACCGATGTCGTAATAACCGGGTTCCACTCTATTCTGTTCCTTTGCATACATTTGTCTAGATATTTACATATCCCTTTGCCTCATTAATTACCGAAATAAAAAGTTAAATTTTTCCTGTCCACGCCATGAAGGCGTATAGGGGGACCAGAATTATAGCTCCGTTCATTCTTTACGTTGGCACTGGCTGGCCACATTTCCCATTTGGAATAACAACGGTACCCATGCAATAGGAGCCTGTGTGGCCCCCAGAGACAGTGTGGAGACAGTTTTGCAGAAGAGAAAAACTTCTTGCCCCACCGGGATTCAAAACCCGGACCTACCAGCCCGTAGTGTAGTCGCTAGGCCGATTACGCTGTCCGGTTTCTAGTTACTTCCGTAGTTAACTACACACTGGCCGTTTTGTTAGCAGCTCATTCATTACACTGGCTAAGAAGTCACTGCATTAGTTTCTTTATTACTTAGTGATCCGCGCTTTGTGTATTTATGTATGTACATAATTATGTATTATTCAGTCGGTATTAGTCACGAGTGACTTATATGCAACATCCAGTATTTTTTTTAGTGGTGAAGGGCCCCGCAACAGACGCTACGGACGCACTGCAGCCATGAGGCTTATTGTGCAACCCAATGATGAAGATGACGATGATGATGATGACTATTTTTTGTCCTTTTCCCAGTAATGGAGCACGGGTGGAATGAAACTGACAGGGGAAAACCGAAGAACTCGGCGAAAAAACTGTCCCAGTGCCACTTTGTCCACCACAAATCCCACATGAACTGACCCGGGATCGAACCCGGGCCTTCGCGATGGGAGGCCGGCGGCTAACCGCCTGAGCCATGGCACGGCCTTGCAACATCCAATATTTCAATTTCTGCAATTTTACTTATTTTCTCAAAGAATCGTTTCGGTATTTAACACATAACATGTAAAGACAAGTCCGTGTACACAAATTTGTATGCATTTTTAGTGCTTTACACTTAATTCAAATTACTGTAAGCGCATAACCAGTACCAACCGATGCCTGTATCGTACATGGACCATTTTACATGGCACTGTGCCTTTAACAGTACCAAGCATATGCAGCAGCAACGGCAGCTGCCTGCTATTAATGTGCAGAAGCCGTAGTTCGATCAGCACCGTGGCCAGTAAAACATGCAGCTCTTTAATATATTTCCCACTTCAGTTCTGTCACATGTTGCGTTTGACCCGCACGTGAACATCCTTAACCCCGGCACGCACCGCGATGTTCACATGTTTCCACTGTAAGCACTCAACTTTACACACTACGCTTCGAAGAGGAATTTTTAACTGCGGCGGTACACTTCGTGCTAACTCCATGGAGCAGAGTCCTCCTTCAGATGCTAACAGTTCCTCATCTAGTCAAGAAATTCCCCGCATTTTAAAAAAACACGAACATTCATTATCGAATTCACAACATCCCGCCCCTGCCCCTATCCTGATCCAGTCCAATCTCCCCCCATTCCACCTCTTGAAAGTCCATTTTAATATTATCCTTCCATTTAAGCCTGGGTCTCTCAAGTGGCCTTCTTCCTTCGGGTTTCCCCTCCAGATCCCTGTACGCACCCCTCCTCTCCCACATACGTGCTACATGTCCCTCCCATCTCACTCCTATTGGTATGATCATCCGAACGGTAACGCAAATCCGCAACCAGCAGCCCTGTTTCTCAAGCCTCATGACCACCCGCCTTCGTTAACTATTCCCCTTCCGCTGATTCTACATTTCTTAGGTTTGTTTGCGGAATTTACATTCTCTACAAGCTCAGTTCAGATAGCCCACACTCTTATACATCGTATCAGCCGTACAGACATCAGGCCACCAAACAAGCCATCAAGCAAACGAATGGCGATTCTCTTTATGTATAATAAAAGTTTCAATTCTCGTAATAATGCAGACCGCATCTGGAACGTACCCAGTATTCTATGTAACATGAAACGGGTCCTGTCCAAGTGACCGGGTCATCAACTGAGCAGTCACCTTTATTTTGTACCAAGTTGATTAAGAATGCGTGGAGATATGTCGATGCTCTTCCATAAGATTTGTGGCAGTGGTTCCCAACCTCAGGTCGCCACCCAAATCAGGGTAGCGGGGGACCTGAAGTAAGTCGCGAAAGGGCTCTATGCAGAACTCGATAATTATGAAAAAAAATTACAATTTATGTCTAAATTCAAACAGAATGACCGAGAAAATGTAAATATTGGATCTGTGTTTATTAATTTTAAACATACTGTAGCAATTACATTTTAAATAACTACTGAACACACTTTGTTACTCTACGGTACAAAAGTAGTTTTTTCTCGCACGTTTTGTGCATTTAATATTGTCCCAAAAAATACTGGATTTGACAAGTAGCGTTAAATTTTAATATCTTTTTTTAAAAAAAAAGTGACAATGTTACGTAGTGTTCTAGAAAAGACATTAGCATTATTTCGTTAACAGTAAACATCACTGACTGTTGCCGTTTCCATGGTAGGGTCGCGGGTCACATACCATTTGCTACTTTAGGGTCACACACATAAAAGTTTGGAAGCCGCTGCTTTATTGGGATAGTGCTTATCTGAACACAGAGGCCATTGTACCTGTTTGACAAAGGTTGTAGACTTTGCAACTTCTGTTGAATTTGTTTTACAAGTTACTAATGGGACTCTGGACTGAAAAAAAATGGTTCAAATTCCTAACATTTTAGTGGTCATGTCAGTCTGTCACACAGAATGATGCATAAGCCACAGAAGTAACCCGGAATGTATGGATGCACCAGTTCTGAGAACCCCACAGAGGGTCGCCAAGTCCTGTGAATTATGGGACAAGACGGAACCGTATTTCTTGAAACCAGGCGGGTGAGAGCGACACTTGTGGCCCGTGTCGGGACCCCCTACAGTGGAGACTTGGCACTGGCCCAGGCGATGCCGCGTACTTAATAACTCTCTGTCCACAGGGGTGTCACAATATTTTGGTAAAAATATCAGGGCTGGAGTGGATACAAGAGTTTTGAATACATATTTGCTGCGGTTTGCAACACCGAAAGATGAAGAGGGCAAGAAGGATCAGGGAGAAGTGACAGACAGAGAGATAGACTATGTTTATTGTGGTGGAAAACAAGAAAATTTGCTGCTCTGAAGGGTCCCAGGTTGTGCCCGCTCGTCCTTCTGTTCAAGGTTCGAATAGTGGACTTTGTGATTATACCGCAACGGAAAGAAGTTGAGCATTTGGAATAAATACTAAATTTTTAAATTCTGAATTCTTTAATTGGAGGAGTGTATAATGACGAAATTTTTATTACGTCGGAATAACCGTGTTTTGGGGGGGGGAATTATGAAGCTAATTTTGGGGGGGCTTCTTAGAGGCATGCAGTGCAACGTGGAATTTGGGGGCGACAATTGAAGATTAGCTCTAGGACAGAGAATATATCTGATCGGAATTTGAATGAAGTGTTTGTGTTTCGCCGTTTAAAGAAGAAACAGAATGAGAATGAGGTGAATGAGGAGAATAATAACAACAGGAAGAAACACTAAGTGTAACTAGATGGACTGCATTTAATATTAGGAGGGGAAACATAAAATTTTTTCTTCGAAGGATAAAACAGTGACAGTTTTTCTCTGCAATACTTCTCAATAAAAGAAAGCGCGTTTCTTTTTTAAGGTTCCCAGGCTTCGAAACTTTGTCCTTTTGGCAAGAGGAACGAGTAGATGAAAATTAGTATGAATCATGGTGGAATAATTCTCACAGATTAAAACAGAAATACTTAGAGACAAAACTGCACGATTGCCACTTTCCCACCACAAATACCGCCCTGACCGTCCTGGCATCAAACCCGAAACTCCTCGGTAAGATGTTGAGGTTCGGCTAAATAGCAGACACAACTGCGTTACTACGTCACAGCCAGTACAGTCTGCAGCCACCAGAATTTATTAGCGTCTGCCTTCGTCTGTCAGCTGTGGCGTTAAACAAGCGACTCGGGAAGCCCAATAACTCACTCTGCCATCTCCTCACATGAGCGCATATTGCCTAAGCAGAATCATCACACTAAATGCAATTAAGCCTGTTGTACCAAGCAGCGACTTTTCACACGGAACCAGCGGGAAGCAAGCCTCACGGAATATTAAAGTGTTCGCCTAACACTTACAGGTAATGATGTAATTTGTGGTGTTATAAATTACAGCGCTAAAATATTGCATTAACTAGCACCCTGGTTCGTAAGGGCACAGTGACGTCATCCTCAGCCAGCTCATGCCATTCGTAATGTAATACTAATAATAATAATAATAATTCAATTCAGCAACTTTCTATTAATGTGCAGGCTTAACAGCACAAATGTTAGCAAGAAAAACAGCACAAATATTACATAAATACGATAAAGAAACACAAAAGAACATACAACAACAACAACCAAATAAATCATGTACTGGCAAGCAGCAACAACAACAACCAAATAAATCATGTACTGGCAAGCAGCAACAACAAAAGCAACAACAACCAAATAAACCAAGTACTGGCACACCAGCAGCAGCAGCAGCAGCAACATCAAACAACAGCAGCAGCAACAACAAACAACAGCAGCAGCAGCAACAACAAACAACAGCAGTAACAGCAGCGACAACAACCACCTTTATTTCAATTATAATAAGGCATTGTTGCCGCTAAGTGTCTGATAACACGTTTCCTGCATTACACCTTTACACTCAGTTTTGTGCTCTAAACTGCAATATGCACTGAAAACATGAAGTCAGTCCCCTCCTCTGTGTTTTGTGCTACTTTCCCAGCTTGGCTCTCTCGTGTATATTTTGCGTGACATAAAAACTTATCTCAGTTTATCAAATCTGCAGTGCCATTACAGCATATCAGTTACAGTGTATGAAGTTGCTTCATCTGCCTTCCTCCACTTAAGTTTCGATAGTTCTTCCAGCCATCCTTGCTTCTGCGCTCTTTTGAAAACTACATTTGATTTTATACTGTAGTTCCCAAGGGCATCCAATCAAACACACAATACTCAACCAACAAGACGCCCTCTTTGCACTTCTTCAGATATCACACAATCTCCACAGACTAGCGTTTACATTTAATGGATAATATTTAAAAAGTGAAAACGGCGCATTTTCTTTGTTGACTAGTGTGTGTTTCATCAGCGACAATGCACGGTAAGAATAATACAAAAAATAAGTGGTGTCTACCCGTTTTAACCCCCGTTCAACCTCCTCAATTTCAGTCATAAAGTGACTTCAAGTGGTTGTCTGTAAACAAACAAGGTTTCACACAGACAGACAGACTAGCATCTCGCGAAAATTCTGACTCTTGACAAATCTCTAAGCCAAACACCCTCGTTTAACTGCTCCTTCTCCCGTTTCATAGGTGAGGGCTCCTTAAAGTTGCTTATGATACAATTGTCTTCCGTTTCCTGGGTTCCCCAAACACATATTTGGATCGTGTCTTACCACACGGTACATACGTCCCACATCTTTCACATTTCGTAGTTCCCACACATTATTACACTCTACAGCCACCAATACCAGCTCGTACACTGTCGTTAAAAAATAAAACAAAGATTTTGAATATTAAAATTATACATAATAAAAGGTTGTAATTTTGTACTCGTTATTTTATAATGTGTAACGTTAATATGTTAAGTATCCTAATGCCAGACACTTTACTGCCAAGAGTGATGCGTTGAGTGTCCATATTGCTTTTGTAGTCGTAACTCCCTGAAGATGGCACTTCGGTGATAAATCATGTAGGATTTTTCTAAGATTTGTATATTATTTATATCTTACTGTGTGTATTTGTTGGTGAATGTAACTGATCTTTTAGGTAAGTTGGAGCGAATAATTTATTTCTGCAGTAACGACATGATTAGGAAAATATTTACGAAACCATAAATATTTAAATTTCATTACGCAATTTCTTGAGAGTTATTTTATTTTGTCACTCTGTGCCGTCACGTCCTATTACTAACTTTGATAACCTTTTTTCTTCCGTAGGATCATAAAAAATTGTGTATGAAGTGACGTCACACGTAACGTTTCTATTCTACTGCCAATGGCTAACACAAGCGTAAAACACCCGGTGCCGAAATGCAGGCTTTAAATTTCAGTCTACTAAAATTTATAAATTTTAAGGTTTCAAAACATACGAGACCTTATTACAGAAATAAATCTATTTTACTTCCTTCTTAAAATTCCTTCTGTTCATTTATTTCCTTTTAAATTACAATTCCTCTCCAATGCTAAGCCTTGAACAAAATATCACTGTGAGACTCAAAACTTTCAAGTGTAATGTATGATCGAAGCTTGCTGCTGGTGGGATAGTAGAGGTCGCAAGGGCGGGTCAGGTCTCAGGGGTCAAATGCAGCCATCCAGCCAGCAGTGTCGTAGCTATCTGGCGGGCCATCTGACTCATGACCACTCACCGGGCGGTCCGGCAGCCACGACGTATTGTTCAGGGGCACAAACAACGTTTCCCCTCACCATACGCATTTGGCACTCGAGACTCCCAACACTGTCCCAACCAGTTGATTGCGGTTTACAGATTCCCCAGCCAAACAGGAGTACGTAACACTGAAAGTCCAACTCTGATAAAAAGAATAAAACATTTTAGCATAAATGGCATAAGTAAGATTTTCCAGTTTTTTTTTTTTCACAGAAATTTTTAGTCATATACTGTGGCCTCCTCATCTTCTTGAAAAGGGACCAGCGGCCCTTTCCTTGGGGATAAAGTGGCCGGGACGTGAAGCTGAACACTGACCTTCACTAAAACTTAACGAATATAGTTACACCTTTACACCCGGTATGTGCTTTTATGTCACATGCATCAAAATTTTACACTTACTTTCTATCTGCCTTATGACACGGTACCATTCTACGCTTACATTATTCAGGTACTGTTTTCGAATTTCGGCCACGGCATCGCTTGTTCTATGGCTCTCAAGCATCAGCCCAAAAAAGTCACGAGTCCCGCCACTTCATTTGATACTGTAAGACATACTCACGGGCCGTATTCAAATTATAGTGTCAGGGTCGAAGAACTTTTTTAATTTTAAATTATTTCCGTCCCTTGCATCAGGGCTTAAAATTCTTTGGTACCCTCGCTCATATCATAAAACACAAATCAACAAAGATATAATATTGCTACAAAGTTTTAAATTAAAAAATTATATATTTTTATGTTTGTTACTAGAAGTACGAAGCATTCCTACAGATGTGCTGAATTTTAAAGAGAATTTGTACAACCTGTTTGCTTTTTTCGGATGTGCGTCCCATTTAGAACTCCAACGTGATTAATTTTGCTGTTTATTATTTGCGTTTGAGAGATGTTGTCTTTCCTGATATACAATTTGTGTGATTCTCCACATTTTCTACGGATTGGAGCGGAAGACCCTTCTTCAGTTAGTTCAAAACCACTTCCTTCCTTCCTTCCTTCCTTCCTTCCTTCCTTCCTTCCTTCCTTCCTTCCTTCCTTCCTTCCTTCCTTCCTTCCTTCCTTCCTTCCTTCCTTCCTTCCTTCCTTCCTTCCTTCCTTCCTTCCTCCCTCCCTCTCTCCCTTCCTTCCTTCCTCCCTCCCTTCCTTCCTTTCTACCTTCCTTCCTTCCTACCTTCCTTCCTTCCTACCTTCCTTCCTTCCTTCCCTCCCTATGTTTCCCGATTATGTACACTATCCCACTATTTTCACTACATATATACTTTCTACAGCCGCAAAGCTGAGTCACGATCTGTAGTAATATTTCCAAGGAACGGCATGAGAGCTACTTCCTCGGGCCATCAACACGGAACTTCTACCAAAGAAGCCTGTGATAGCACTTCAATCAAACCCTGAAGATCGAGCAGACTAATGCAGCGCTACTTCTCGTGTCTTGCACTCTGTAGGGTAGAGGTTCGAACATCAGCCAGGACACCTGCCACAGTAACCAGTGTTTCTACTCATTTGCTTTATTCGTCCCGGGGAATGAACGGATAGTTCCTCGAACAGACCACGACATCACCCATCTAAGGGTCTTTCCAGTTCTTTGTTCGCCATCCAAAGTAAAGTCAGCGTTGGGGACCTGCAGCCTGACAGGACGACCGCACAGCAAACAGTCCTTCTTGGGAGAGCAGCAGTCTCTCAGCTAGCCATATTCGCCAGGTTTCATGAAATTCCAAGTTTAATTGTCATTAAACGTTTCCATATGCCCTGCAATATGCTGATTACACAAAAGCTGTTGGATTAAACGCTGTTTCATTACGTGTTCTCATCAGCCAGGAATTTTTCCTTATCCTGAGCCAGATAAATCCACTCCACGCCCCATCATATCTCTGAAAAATCCTTTACAATATTATCCTCTATCTACGCTTATGCCTTCCAGTGGTCCCTTTCTTTCAGGTTTCCCCATCCAAATCCTTGGGCATTTCCCTTGTCCCTGCATGTTTCTTTCTTTTCGCAGTGCTTCCCTCTTCTACCTACTTGTTCACAGCAGGTGTCAAGGGTTTTTGTGATTTAATTTGATCACACTCAAGCACACACCACAGTAGGTAGGACTCCTCTGGACGAGAGATCGGCCCGTCGCAGAGACCTCTACCTGACAACACAAACACTCACAAAAGACAGACATCCATGCCTCCGCTGGGATTCGAACCCACGATCCCAGCAAGCGCTCGGCCGCAGACTTACACCTTAGACAGCGCTGCCACGGGGATCGGCTTCGCCGCACGTAACGCTGAAATATTTACAGTGTGCAAAATAACGTGTGCCCTTCCAGACACAAAACGGAATTGTTTGTGACCGTCACATCTGAGGTGAAGCCACTGCAGTAAGGCACACGGCACCCCAGCACAGCCGTGCGACGAGACGCCTGATGTTTCTGACACTTATTCCCCTCTAGCTCTAAAGTACCGTGGACCCGCTGCGATAATCTGTGTCCTGCATCTCACAGGCAATCGACACACAGCAGGTATCGAGCAATCGAAGTCTGTTCAATAGCATCGCAGTAGTATATCTCAGCGGTGGACAGCGGTATCCAAATGTAATTACAATCGGTAACCGTTTGTCTGATATGAGGGGAAGGGAGGGTGGTGACCAGGTGGATGCTGCTATATATATCACCGTGACGCAAGGTCTTTTGGTGAGGAAGATAGTTTGAATGTTAACAAATGCCGAACTTCTAATAGTGCGAAAAACCTTCTCCTTGGACAATATATTGACCTGTTAATACAACGGTAAAGGCGACTTTTAGTTGTCCGCCACAGCAGTCAGTACTGTGTGTAACAGACGCATCGAACAGTATTGCAAACACTCACGTCTGGCGCCGTGCATTTCATTCCGAAGGCTGAATTAAGATCTAAGTTTAAAGCGCACTGTCTATCACCCATGAGGACAAAAGAGTCAATATTTTTAAGGCAATTAATAGGTTTCTTCGGAAACTAAAAATAAACAGACACGCTCTGTGAGGAAATGCAGTGTTAAACAAGGTGGCACATAATTTGCAGCAAGGAGAGTATCTTCTTCTTCTTCTTATTTTTCTTCTTCTTCGTCTTCTTATTCTTCTTCGTCTTCTTACTTTTTCTTCTTCTTCGTCGTCTTCTCTTCGTCTTCTTCTTCGTATTCTTCTTCTTCGTATCCTTCCTCTTCTTTTTCTTCTTCTTCTTCATATTCTTCTTCTTCGTCTTCTTCTATTTCTTCCTCCTCTTCCTCTTCTTCTTCTTCCTTTTCTTTTTCTTCATCGTCTTCGTATTCTTCCTCTTCCTTTTCTTTTTTGTCTTCTTCGTCTTTTCTCCTTCTTCTTCTTCTTCTTCTTCTTCTTCTTCTTCTTCTTCTTCTTCGTAGATGGCACTACAGTCCACTGAGGACCCTTGCCTCCTTAATGGACTTCTCCCAGTGAGCCCAGTTTTTTGGCCTCTCTTCTCACCTTTTAATTCTGCACCTGTTAATATCTGTTTGTACACGGTCCCACCCAAGGAGTCTACAGGTGCACAAATCCCGACTGTCAGGTCACCCGCGACACTGAATATCGTGCGGCGGCACCTAATGCTTACACGTTCTCAGCGTGGAACTTGCTACATTTCACCAGACTGGCGCCTAGCATCTTGAGATGGCTCCCACATTTTTTAAAAAATCTGTGTTCCCCTGGAATACTAAACCCCTTCCCGATACCTGAAACAGTGACATCCTTTATGCGTGGCAGGAGTCTACCAAATTTACAGCAATGTCCAATACCAATTCCCGATGAACAGACGCAAACCGGAAAACACAATACGTTATGTCCAGACGAGTAGTTCATCCAAAATTGCGTGAAATTCAAACCTGGTAACCAACGCCTTTGTGTGTAAACTGAATGCATTATTTGGCAGCAGTAAGCTCGTTTGATTCAATTGTTGTGTAGATGTCCCGCAAGACAGCTTCTCTATTTGAACTCGGATGTCTCAATTCTGTACCGCGTCGCAGCCCTATCGAACAAACTTCAGTTGATTGGACCATTGAATTCATCATGCGTGGGCTAGCATACAGAACAAACAAAATGTATTTCCAATCTGATGTTATGATCGCATCTAAACGCCGTCTTTCTATCGATTCTTCACACCTGGTTCTTCCTTTTACACATAATGGTGCAGATGTGTTATGGCCGTTACTATGCGTGGCTGCAGTTCGAGATGGGACCCCAGATAAAAAAAATCCTCTCTCTGGCTTAATTATTTCTATTAATCCTTTAAAGAAGAAACGTAATCTGCTTTGTATAAAGACTCTGTGCGTACCGCGCAGTAAACACTTTCAACTTCGGTTATAAAAAACGAATGAGTTGCTGATGTTTACGGTAAAAGTTACTGTTTGTTCCCATTATGTACAGAATACACAAACGCGATTTGAGCACTATGGAGAATTATTGAATGTTGAACCTGGTGGTACGTAAAGTTACCGCTAGGCTTTGAAATTTCAAATATGTTTATTCACTATTTAATTATGACCTAAAGACAGAACTCGAGTTCTGAAAAATATTTAATATCTAATTTCTTTTGGTTTTCGTTTTACTCAAAACTTTGTAAGACTCCTGTGATGACGTAGCCTTTAACAACATTTCGTCGTCAGGCAGTTGTTTTATATCACGCTATATCTAGTTAACTAACCAATTAAATCTGAGCAGCCTAGTCCTTCTTGAGAAGATAACATTTAAAGAGCTAATTAAGAAATTCCCTGCATTTTATGCAAACTGAGGCTTTATTACTGTGCTCACAAAAGCCTACAACTTGTCTCTATCCTCCGCCAGATCAGTGGACTCCACTCGCACATCCTTTTCCTTCGTGATCCATTTGAATATTATCCTCCAATTATTAAGCTATGCAATATGAATCAATCACAAATTCCTATTTTATACACTTTTTTACTTCATGAAACCCGGAGTTGCATAGCCTCTCTGCAGAACATCAACCGTTTCTCAGCTAATCAAATAACGTCCCACATTTTATAGTGCTTAAAGTTTCATTTCCTTTTATAAATTAGCATTCAAATGGTCCCTAGTTTGAGCAAGACAAGCAGTTCGACACACAAGCACACCCTGTTTCCTTAAGATCTGTTTTAATATAATCCTTTCTTGTGGGCCTGTGTATTCCCTACGGTCTCATCCCTTCAGGTTTTCTGGCCAAATCCTGTATGCACCCTCTTCTCTGCACAAATATGACACAATCATCAACAAATTTTGTAATAAAAGAAGACAGAGAAAAGAAGCCTGGGAACATCTCTGAAATAACTGACAGTTAATAACCCTAGCTTCTGAACACATTATATTTGTAATGTTACTAATTGCGACATTTCAGTTTAATGGCACAAAGCCTCAAAGTAACAGTCGTAATTAACAAAACTGGATTCGTAATTTTGATAATTGTGACTCTTGTATTTACAAAAATTGTCTTTAATAGCGACTTCGTTTTTAAGAAAAGTAAGACTTCTGAAATAATAATAACAATTATTATTATTATTATTAGTAGTAGTAGTAGTAGTAGTAGTAATAGTAGTACCATTCGACGTTAGGCGTTTCAAGGAATTGGACATTTCGACGGAGATTCGAACTGGGCACCCCCGAATACATAAGCCTAAATCATGAGCACGGCATCAACCTTTTCAACATTATTGGTTGTTGTTGTTTTTGTTTTTGTTTTTGTTGTTCGTAAGTCACTCAACAGTACGTGAGTTAGCACCACTACATTACACAACCTCAGCAAGAAAGGAAACGTTTCGGCGCGACATTTACCCCGTCTTACTCATAACACATACCAAATTCATTCACGGTCGGATATCCAGTGAAATGCGTCATCTGATTACTTTTCTGTTCCGAACCCCCTGTAGCGCCACGTATGTTACAAACACATGGAACTTCTGCTGGTATATATCTTGGCCGGGGAGTCATTTGTTACTGGATTATGGCATTGCTATGCTTTCCTTTCTAAAGTAAAGCACTCGACTTATGACCTCAAATAAATAGGCCCCACATTACATTCCAGTGCTGCAGTAGACGCTGTACTCTTGTGCGTTCACATCTCTGCAATGTATCACGTGTCCGCGTGTCCGCGTGCCTTTCTGGCTTACAAGGGATTCTCACACCGCAGGATACTAGGCGCGCGGAGCGTGGTCTTACTTGGAATCTCCCAGATACGACATAAATGCTACTGGTTTCACTGCGATATTAAATTCAAATGTTCTTTAATTTCACCTTGAATCAGACTATCCAACACCACTTCTTATATGGTGTAACATTTATCTCTTTATTTAATTAACCTTTTAAAGCCTAGCGGTAACTTTACGTACCACCAGGTTTAACATTAAAAAATTCTACGTGGTGCCCACATTGCGTTTATGTGTTTTGTACGGATCTCAGAACAAACAGCAACTTTTGCCTTATAAAACATTAAGAGACTGGTTTTTATAACCGAGGTGGAGAGTGTTTACAGCGCGGTACGCACTGAGTCCTTATATAAAACAGACCCGCTTCGTCTTTGAAGGGTTAAACATAGCACCGATCACGCTTCAGTGATTTTAGCATGGGAAATCAGATGTTGCTATCACGCGTTACAGACCTTGTAATTGGTTCAGAGTCGTTAAAAGTCATAAAATAATACGTAACAAAGGAACTGCATGCAATTAAATGTTCCATTTCTAAACATAACCTAAGATCCTAACAGTCAATTCGCGATACCGTAGACTATTTTCCACCAAAACACAGATACAAAATACAAAATAGAATTAATAGCTGACACACAATTTTTAACTAAATTTTGAGTTACAGAACCTGTTGTTTGTGCAAATATGGTGTAACAATTGTGCTTAATAACAAAGGAAAATACCGCTGCTGCACGCTGTACCATGCAGTACATCATATATTTTAACAATACAGAACACGTAATGGGCGAATTACATAACACAAGGATGGGAGTAACTTTCATAAGTAGGGTCATCCAAAATTGCTCCCCGCAGAGCCGGACGTGGCCTCATACATTAACAGAATGAAAGTGCGTTAATCTTTCATACAATTCTAAAGTCCGTATTTTTGGTTCGTACAGGTGGAGTAGCTCAGTCAATACAGTGGCTAACGGACAGGGAAAGAGAATTAGGTTTCTATCTCAGGCGAAGAAAGATTTTTGTGAATTATTTGTCGTTCTACACCGTTGTTGGTAAGAACTGATCGTCTGTTATTACCCTGAAAATGGAGGTAAGAAACTCCTCCGAAACGTCGGTAATAAATTACTAATGACCACGGCGCCATATCCTAGAACACTGTGATACTCAGAAAATTTTTATTTTTAAGGGGGCCAAATTAATACTGCCGCCCCCCGCCTCCCCAGCGACCCTGTTTCATGGGTACCAGGGGTTATTTCCGAGTGGTTAAAGCGGCAAGGGCTTGAAAGTGACGGATTAAATCCATGTAGGCAGGGCCAACATTGGATGGAGCTACACCTCCACTCCTCCTTACGCTTCAGTTTCACGGTGTTTTGTAGGTTTATCTTCTGTGTGCAAAATACGACGCTGTACAGTTAGGCGCACACTCAGTGCTCACCACTCACCATGCCCGCTCGATCTTCCGCCTGCATGTGCATTAAACTGTGTGACGCCAAAGAATGGCGGTAATTATTCATACCACTTTTCTTACATTACAGTTTTCTGCAATCTGGCACACAGCGTGTGTTTTGTGTGGTTACCTCAATAAACAATGTTCGTATTTCTCCACAAAAGACAATACGCACTGTGTAACATTAAATGGCTGCCTTAAGAATTCTACACAAATACACTGTGTGTGTGTGAGTGAGTGAGTGAGTGAGTGTTCGTGAGTGAGTGAGTGAGTGAGTGAGTGAGTGAGTGAGTGAGTG
>BLKM01000376.1:866441-879216 GCA_013340265.1 Coptotermes formosanus
CTTTTAAAGCCTAGCGGTAACTTTACGTACCACCAGGTTTAACATTAAAAAATTCTACGTGGTGCCCACATTGCGTTTATGTGTTTTGTACGGATCTCAGAACAAACAGCAACTTTTGCCTTATAAAACATTAAGAGACTGGTTTTTATAACCGAAGTGGAGAGTGTTTACAGCGGGGTACGCACTGAGTCCTTATATAAAACAGATACGCTTCGTCTTTAAAGGGTTAAGAACGATGATATGAAGACACAAGGGAGAGCGGAGGTATATCTCCACGCATTCTTAGCTTCTACAGCAGACAGAGATGAAGGGTAGCCTCCATGCTTACGCCGCTTAATCCCAGAGGAAATAATCCTCTATACTTTTCTTTATATTGTTGATACAGAATACTGTCCGTAACACTCAGTCCAGCAAAATGCACTGTGTTGTATTTCAGATATTCTATATTAGGACTAACCAACAAGATATTGTAATATAGAATATCCGGAAACCATAGAGTGTATTTTGTTGAACTGAATATTGTGCGATTTGATCATCCTATACCCCTGAGGTAAGAGGGTGGGTTTGCCAAAGGCCGGTGAGGTAGCTTCCACAGACGAAAAATCCTTTACCCTTGGCCAGACCCAGACCCAAATCCCTGTGTCGTCCAACTCGTCTCCTAGTCACTGTACTGACTGAGCTATCCAGATGTTTACACTGTACGCGTACCATCGAAAACTGGCACATGTCAGTAAACATTTACCATAAAACTGCTTGTTATGCATTTGACCTCCAACTGAAGGAGGACCACTGAGCCATCTTCCTTTTCAGAGCATGTCACATTTTTAAAAGTCTCGTCTGATAATTGTTATTGTACTTGCTTTTACACTCAGTGCAGCACTTCTATTGTTTTTGTATTCTTTGGTTTGCTATTGGTTTAAATGAATCCACCAATCATGTGGAAGCACTATGGACCATGACGTAAGGGACCGCCCTCAATACGACGGTATTTTCCACCTCTAAAGGACAAGCACAGCCTTATTTTGTGAAACAAGTACAAAAGCACTTAAGATGTGGGTGTTGGATCATACGCTTCACCTCCCCACGCCAATAAAAAGAGAGATGCTAGTGTTAATATGCTGTTTGCATTTCAAATATTACTAGTTACGTCATCATGAAACTGTGTATGCAGCTTACGACAGGGGTGACCAAACTGTGACACTTGGAACTTGTACAAGTGACGTCACCAAGGCTTTAGGATTCAGGCTGTGTAATAAATTCTACGTTTTTTTTAATACATTCAGTAACGAATTAACAGAATGTTTAGAAGAGTTCTACCGAGTGTCGTGTGTCTGAGTGTGATCACGAAGCCTCGATAATGAGGACGCCCTGGCCCACTGGGGGCTGTTGCGCCACGGAAAAAATATCGAAAACAGGACCTATAAGTTGTACAGAAAACCCATTAATTAACTACCTTCCTACTATCCCACAGCATCGAAGATGTGAAGAATAAACATATTAAGTGGTACAAGTTATAAAGACCCCTCGTTATGCAATATTATGAATTAACCATTTAAAGCCTAGGGGTAACTTTGCGTACCACCAGGTTTAACATTAAAAAATTCTACGTGGTGCCCACATTGCGTTTATGTGCTTTGTACGGATCTCAGAACAAACAGCAACTTCTGCCTTATAAAACATTAAGAGATTGGTTTTTAGAACCGAAGTGGAGAGTGTTTACAGCGCGGTACGCCCTGAGTCCTTATATAAAACAGACACGCATCGTCTTTAAAGGGTTGAACACTTCTGATCCTTAACAACTCAATAGGGCATTACGATAAGGAAATTACTTGGGAGAACAGGAATTTGAAACCCGGTAGGTGAAGAAGTTTTCTGTTCATCACAGGATCCAGATCGGACCATAGACAGTCCGGCTTCTAATCCACTAAACACAGAGGGTTCTCAATCAAGGAGTAAAGCGGCAGAAGTTTAAATTTGTCGTCTTACATCCATCTATAACCTACCTGAAGCATATGTGGATATACGAGTACACCTCCATTTCCCATACCTCTTTATGGCCTGTACTTAAATAACTACGGCCATAATAAAGCGCTTAATCTTGCTTTTTCGTCCACACTGACAGATCAGCTTTCACACGTAAGAAAGAGCAACACAATTTTACCTTTATGCGTATTAATATTTAATATTAAAAGGACAAGTGAAGGGCTCTGAAGTTAATGACAATTAGTCCACGTGTTTGGTGTTCTGGTATGTGAGGCCGTGTAAGTTGGAGAGGTGCTAACATTTTGAAAGACCATGCTGTACGAACCTCAATTCACGTGCCCTAAGTAAGATGGCAACAGGTTGCCCCGAAAGCTTGGTAACAAATTACGCTGCATTATGACCCACAGAAATAAGACACTGGCTCAAGGAGGACAGAAACATCCTACAAACAACAAAACAAAGGAAGGATAAATTGATCGGTCACACCTTGCCTAGGAACTGCCTTCTGAAACACGTTATTGAAGGAAAGATGGAAGAGAAGAGGAGACGAGAAAGAAGACGTAAGCAGCTGCTTTATTTTCTTGAAGAGACTGGAAACTGAAAAAGTAAGTACCAGATCGCACTATCTGGGGAACTGGCTTTGGAAAAGGCTGCGGACCTGTCGTAAGGCACACTGTGTTATGATAATATTTATGTCCCAGAATTCGTAACTTTCAGCCCTGCAAGAAAGTCACACCTTAAATTTATTCTCCAGTTAGTCTAATCTTAAAGCAATTAACTATTCTGAGGCCCCTGTCATTTAACTTGTAGTTTTAGATAGCAGGTCCTCCCGAAACGTCACCCATGTACCAAATTACACGGCGGTACATTCCATACACAATTTATAATCATCACCGTGGTCGTGTGGAAGAAACATTGTACCAAAATTAAATATGCAATTGAACATTTCAAACGTACGGATCGCCGTCAGCTGCAACTAAAACATAAAACGCACGCACACGCAGAAGTTTAAACAAACATGGAGATTGGAGATGGTCACAGCGGTGTCGTTTCTGGGATGTCACAAAGCGTCGACTGCCAAATAGTTACCGATTTTCAAAAGGATCATAATGCCTCCGCCCTCGGGTTCAAAGAGTTTGACATTAAAACACTCTTCTTGGACTTATTCCTCCCGAAGATGATGGCACTAGGAGGAGGCACCTTTCGAAAGGTGCATAGCCATTTAACAGTGGACAGGGCGTCATATCTCAGAAAGTTTGAATCTTCTGAAGACTGCCATGCAAGAAGCAGACAAAAGAGAGAATTCAAATCAAGTGATCCAAACTCACCATCGTCGCACTGATCGCCTAGAGTTGAAACAATACGAAGTGATTAGCAAGTGCCAAGTGATTATGTAAAGCAACAAACATCTGCACCACACACGCCTTTACATTGCGTCAAAATATACGTAAGACACGAAAAATATGTATTTGTACATTTATTAATTACATGATTCGACGAATTCTGAGGGCGAGTCTTCCAAATTATTGCCCCAGACGCGCCCGTCAACATTAGACGCATTGCAAGATTTAACGATTTTATAACAAAAATACACCAGTGGTCATTTGTGTCAATATTTAGTTACTTATTTAACAACGCTGTCAACAGCTCAGTTTATACAAGCTCCAAAGATAAAATGATTAGTGAGTAGTGAATTGCGGACGCTGTGGATGGAAGAGGTCACTGGCATCTCTCTGGAGTGACTGAGGATGTACATGGTGAAGTCGATCAAAATAGTAGATCGTCTGGGCAAGATACGAAATTGAAACCTCACGAGTGCACGTCAGAAAGGTCACCTCTGAACTAACTTTCTAGGTTACTAACCTTTTAAAGCCTAGCGGTAACTTTACGTACCACCAGGTTTAATATTAAAAAATTCTACGTGGTGCCCACATTGCGTTTATGTGTTTTGTGCGGATCTCAGAACAAACAGCAACTTTTGCCTTATAACACATTAAGAGACTGGTTTTTATAACCGAAGTGGAGAGTGTTTACAGCGCGGTACGCACTGAGTCCTTATATAAAACAGATACGCTTCGTCTTTAAAGGGTTAATGGTGAAAACTGTGGACACAAGTACGAATACGCCGGTGTTGGAACTAAGCACTAGACAACAGGCTCACGTCATGAATTCCGTTTGAAGAAGTCAATTCATTACGCTGTAACCTGTGAAGTGCAGCGCAGAAAAGATACTGAGTATGTGATAGTGTAGGCCTACTGGCTGGTCAGGGCTGACGCACACCTCTGGGGGCACTGACAGGTGAGTACGGGAACATTACAAAACACAAAGAAAGGATAAAGACATATTTATGAAAATCCCAGATTCAGTGTATTTGAGACATTTCAGGTTTCTGTCGCTCTATGATGATTAACCATTTAAAGACGAAGCGTATCTGTTTTATATAAGGACTGAGTGCGTACCGCGCTGTAAACACTCTCCACTTCGGTTATAAAAACCAATCTCTTAATGTTTTATAAGGCAAAATTTGCTGTTTGTTCTGAGATCCGTACAAAACACATAAACGCAATGTGGGCACCACGTAGAATTTTTTAATGTTAAACCGGGGGGTACGTAAAGTTACCGCTAGGCTTTAAAAGGTAAAGTGCAGAATAGGTTCATAATCTGTAACTGCCAACCTAACTAACTAACTAACTAACTAACTAACTAACTAACTAACTAACTGACTAACTCCGTGGGGCAGAGACCTCCCTGAGAAGCTAACCGGTGCTCAGCTAGTCAAGAAATTCCCTGCAGTTTACGGAACCCGAAAGTTCATTACCACATTCACAACAGCCCGCCACCTTTCCCTATCCAGAGCCATATCAATCTAGTCCATGCTCCACACCCCACGTCTTGAAGATCCATTTTAATCTTATGCTCCCATCTACGCCTGACTACCAACCTACGACATCCAATACTGCACATGAGGGAAGGCCTCTTCTCAGTGTTTACTTCTGATTTTAAATATTCACCCAAAAATGAACATGGCAAACACAAAACTGAATGTCATGTGTCCCACTCAGTTCCAGTCTCTTCCACTTTTTTTCTTGGAATTAGCCGGCCTATTTTAAAGAAGACTCGAAATAACAATCACAAAACATCAGCATAAGAAGTAATCTGGGGACGGCCCTTATAATATTAGACAGCAACGTTTACGTTACAAGTACGATGGTTGCATGACAAGCATACAGAGTGACATGGAATTTGGGTAATCACTTAGTACTGAAACGCAGAAGGAGAAATGCAATAGTTTATTACAGCGGTAAAAACAAAAATTTCTGCGGCTTTGAAGGTGTCCGCTTGTCCTTCTGGTAAAGAAAGATTACATCTCAGACCCCAACTAAATATTTAAGAAATCAGTTCCAACCTCACAGCAAACACACTGATCCTTTCTCACAAAGACCAGCAAGTTAATAATGTTCACGGGAATAATAACGTCAAGAAAACCAACAAACGTATTACAAATTATGAAAGACAAACTAATTTCAAGTAGGTACAGTAGTTGATTCAACGCATGCCGTATAATAGAATTCCTGCCTTCTTCACTAGCAGAAAAATTTTGAATGTCAGCCATTTACTGTGAGAGTCACACGAAATAAACTAATGCACTCTTTTGGTTCTGCAGTTTTCTCTTATGGTGATGCAGATTGTGCGCATAATAACCATTTATTTTGTGACCTCCCAAGGAAAACCTGAGTAAAACAATTTGTTTAAAATCAAAAGACACAAAATGGCTTAAGGTTTTCTGGGATGTGACGCCCTGTATTTGGTAGGCAAGTACCAAAGTTCCAGAGAAACTTGTTACCCATATCTTTTGCGTGTCAGATTTCCACCCTGAAGAAGGAACCAACGTTTCGTATAAGAACGTTGTTACCTCTGTACCAAATTACACGCAGTAATGTCTCAAAGCCCACAGATACAGACTTAAAGAGGTCAATATTAAAAATTGTTGCTATTTTATAACAAAATACGGTGTCAAGGCTACGAACTGGTTTCATCTGCCAAGGACAAACCCAGAAGGTGCAGTGTATCTGCTGTACACACTTTTTTGCCCTTAAAGACACAACTTCTTCGCCAATTTAACAATATTTGGCTTCTATAAAAGGAATGCTAGTTGTGATCAAAACTCATACGCCACTCTTACACGTACTGTGCCAGCATTTACGTGAAAAAATAAAAAAATTTCATGAAAATCACTCAGTGATTACATCCAGTCTTCCGAGTGGAGGATCGAACTCTTGACATTCTGCAGTACGATTTAAGAGTGTCGAACACTCAACCGTGACGCTGACCTGCGATCTTAATTAGTCGTGAACAATTAATTCTTTGTTTATCCCAATAAAAACTGGAGCAATCTGTATGCATGGAGTGTAGCTGAATGAAACTTGTCTTAATTAGCGAACCAAGAGGCAATCTACCGGATCACTTACAAAGGCGTTGGCAGGGATAACAAAAACAAGAATGCCATGTAGTAACATATCGACACATATTACATTACAAAAAAAGAACAGGTCTAAACAAAACGAACGTGAATTCCCTTCACCGCGTTCTCCCACTAGCCACCGACGTACCTGTCCGTATACCGAGCAGGCTGCCCTCTGGAACACTAGAGGTCGGGGATCGAATCCCGGCAACAACGAATTCTCCTACACACAGCGCCCGGACCGCCTGCAGAAACCACCCAGCCTCCAATCCGAAGGAAATTGTGGAATACCACCACGGACGTGTAAAGCTGACCCAGTCGCCTTTATCCAATGCCGGTGTTAAAATTGGTGGAGTTATACCTCCACCTCTCCATACATCTCTTGGTGTGATGCGTACTTAACCACAGCAGCAACTTCGCCCTCAACACTTGTCATGTCTTTATCCTTTTTTCAGGATTGTAGCTTTCTGGGTGTTGATACCGTGCAGATACGTAAGTTGATATCGACATTTCGGAGGAATATAATGCTTCACCCTAAGGTTTGAAGGAACAGAATCCAAGTTTATGCCGAAATGGTTAGGGCTATAACGTGACCGGATCATATGGGATGGTTGCAAGGAATGTGGCCAACCAGAACCGTGTGAAGGGGAAAGCGGATATAATACATTCCAGCTTGAACCGTGCTCATTAAACCCTGAAGATGGAAACAACATGTGCCTCAGAAACAATGCAGACAACATACAGAGCTACACGGTGTCAAAGCGCGGAAAGCGACAAACTGGACAAGCCCTGTCACGAAGATGTGAAAACTTACACCCCACTTTCTGTACCCCCCATCTTGCTTTCACTTTCCGTACATTATTTTTGCTTCTTTTTAAGCCCTTTCACAAAATTGCGAAAATTGACTATTAGCCTCCTTATGTTTGTCCGTCCGCGTGGAAAAACTCCACTCCCACTAACGGATTTTCATGAAATTTAGTATTTGAGTACAGTATGTTCCCAGAATCCGTCGAGAAAAATCAAGTTTCATTAAAACCTTACAAGAATAACAGGGACTTTACATGAAGACCTATACACATTTATGACAACATTTCGATTAATTCTTAATAGAATGAGAAATGTTTCAGACAAAAGACGTAGACAAAATCAAAACACACATTTTATATACAATAACCTTTACGGAAACTCGTAGCGTTTAGGAGATAATGTGGAAAAATATGGTACAGCCAGACAAGCCACAGTTGACAATATAACACGGCGCATGCGCTTTGCATGCTGGATAACTAAGGCTGCAGACACACACACACTCAGAATATGTAACATTTATTGCTTTTCCAAGCCCAACAATGGTTACGCGAACCCGCCCCATTGTTGTGTTTATAGTACATTGCATATTTTGTTTCCTTATATCCTGACCTGTACCATCCTTCTTCCAGTTCCCGTAGCGTCTCTTTCTTCATACGTTTACTTTATTCCTGTTTTTCTTTCCCCGTGTCACTTTCCTCCTTCATTTAGTTTCACTCATGTTCGCTGTTTATGATTTCCTATGTAATTCCAATCGGCCTAATACTCGCCCACAAGCAGTCCTGTTGCTTTACATTTACAAAACGTGTGGCTTTCAAGAAAGCAAAACGTAACACGAAAAGAGGCAAATAATGGGTCAAATGAACGCTAAATCAATGACAGGAATGGCATAAATCCGAAGACGAGAATTAAAGGCTAATATGTGAATTTAGTAACAGAGTAAAAAAGGAAGCCATTAGGATACCTTTAAAAGCTGGGGTAGACAAAGGTCATGTGCTTGTACTGAAAGAGAAAGTAACAGCCAGATAGAAGATATGGGGAAGACAAACTGAAGGAAAGGAGATGCACATACACACCATTAACGCCATTCGCACAGATTCACGACCTGATAAAATGGCATACGGATGTTATGACTTTTGTTTTTTGGAACGCCTTCAGTTGTTGTGGAACTTGTATGGCCAGAGGCCAGAGCTGATCCGATAAGAAGCGTACAGCACAACCCCAGCTGCTGCCCCCGCCGCGTCCACACGAACGCTGCTGATAAAACTTCCGGGTATCTTCCGACATATTTGAACATTTCCAGTCACTGCGAACTACCTGCGAATTTTCTTTTCATCTTCCTCTTTGCTATGTGAACACACAAACACTACATCATACAGAAATATATCTCTTATTTTGTTTTGTGTGACGGTGCACATTTTCCTCCTGCTAAGACAAAAACATAGGCTGAGGGTGTTCGATAATTGGGTACAGACGGTAATATTTGAAGCCAAGAAAGAGGGAGTAAGAGATGGCTGGAAAAAATTGCATAAAAAACCCTGTCCACAATTTGAATTACCAAATCAAAGGGGGTTTATCAAATTTGAAAGGACGATATGATCAGACCTGTGGCACGTATGAAGGAAAGGAAAACCCCATACACGGTTTTGGTGGAGGGACCACGAATGCAGCAGAGCACCCAAAGGGAGGCTGTCGGGCTGCAGCCCCCCAAAACGGAAATTTAAAAAACACAGGTTTTTGAGATATTAAGATATCAAAATTGTACGTGATTTACCCTTCAGCCGAAATCAGCCAATGAAATCGGCTGATTACAATTTTTAAAAATAAATTAATAAAACAAAAAAAACAATAAAATAGGACACTGGATGAATCATGGAACATGTAGTTATATTCGTATATATATAAACGCATTCGCAGACAGCTTTATGTTGTCCCTAGATGATTTTTATAACACAATTTTTAAAATCGAAGATAAATTATATATAGCCTCAGGGTCAGCTCCCGCCAAGGAAAAATCCTGGGTGCGCACCTGCCTGAATGAAACACACCGCTTGGAAGACCTAAGCATAGATGAGAGAATAATATTAAAATACATCTTTATGTTAATGCAATCATTCTTTTTTAATTCCAGTCCCGTTCTGGGGTTGTTGCAAGTTTAGCAGAAGGCAGTGTTACAGAGATTTAGCTGCAAATTTCTGCTTCCACCCTCTTGATACAGAATAGAAACCAACCGACCAATCGGAATTTTAAGTTTAGAAACTTTCAGCAGTAAAAATGGGTGTCCCTCTTTGTAATAAAACCATTTCAGCGATACGGAATGCAGAGCCGAATCGCAAAGGCTATGCCTTACAAATTTGAACTTATCCATCTTTACAAAAGCAGCAAGGGGGTAAGCTCCTTACGGGCATCTTAAACAAGCCAAGACACTTGCTGCAAGGTATCACCGGCGGCTAGGAAGCCACAGACCGCAGAATTATCGGTGCAACTGAGACGACATCTGCACAGCGTTCACGACCACAGATCACTCTCCTTATATAACTAACTAACCAACTACATGGAGCAGAGGCCTTCTTGAGAAGCTAACAGTTCCTCAGCTACTCAAGAAATTCCCTGCATTTTATGGAACCCGGAGGTTCACTACCGCATTCACAGCAGCCCGCCAACTGTCCCTATCCTGAGCCAGCTCAATCCAGTCCATGCCATCCCACTTCTTCAAGATTCATTTTAATATTATTCTCCCATCTACGCCTGGGTCTCCCAACTGGTCTTCTTCCCTCAGGTCTCCCCACCAAAATTCTGTATGCACCTCGCTTTTCCCCCATACGTTCTACATGCCCCGCCCGTCTCATTCTTCTTGATTTGATTACCCGAATAATACTTGGTGATGAGTGCAGGTCATTAAGTTCCTCGTTATGTAGTCTTCTCCACTCCCCTGTCGCCTCGTCCCCCTTAGGCCCAAATATCCTCCTCAGCACCCTATTCTCGAACACCCTCAGTCTTTGTTCCTCCCTCAGTGTGACAGACCAAGTCTCACACCCATACAAAGCAACAGGTAAAATTATACTTCTGTATACCCTAATCTTTGTGTTTTTGGATCTCCTTATATAACACTATGCGTAAAGAACGGCTGGATAGCTCAGTGAGTACAGTGCATGTACTATACATAGGACAACTGCAGTATCAGCGTTAAGATTCCAAGCAGGATCGCTGACTGCCATCCCCTCCACGTCATCCACATCAGGTCCGGGGCCCACCCAAACTGCCATACAGTGGAAACTACTGACTGTTTCGCCGTGGGTTTAGTCCCCACGGCTTGAAACTGACCAATCGTCTCCATGTAGAGCAAAATTTAAGAACGACTGGCAGTAAATCTCCACTGCACGTACTTACTGTTGACACAGATGATACTCGCGTTTATCGCCGGACAGAGCACAGCAGAGTGAGCTGTTTCGACATTGTCGTCCGCTCTATGGTGACGTGTCCGGCTATAAAATATACTTACGTAATACAAACATTAATAAGGTCTGACATTGAAGGCCACAACAACGATGACTAGGCCATTACTGTCTCCTGGAAAATTGTTTATTCTGAAATGTAGCGACGTTTCGGGAGAATTTTTCTCCATGTTGTAGAACAAAGACGGAGGCAGCAGGTTCGAGCGAGGTGTTAGCACTCATTACCAGACCGTACGATGTCACATTCCTAATGCTACTACCTGCAGTTAGTAAGATTGATTCTATTCCAGTATGTAGGTGGGCACGTTTAAAAGAACACAAAATCTACTCTCTGTGGGTTTAGCGCAGTTAAACCCTTAAAGCCTAGCGGTAACTTTACATACGACCAGGCTTAAGATTAAAAAATTCTACGTGGTGTCCACATTGCGTTTATGTGTTTTGTACGGATCTTAGAACAAACAGCAACTTTTGCCTTATAAAACATTAAGAGATTGGTTTTTATAACCGAAGTGGAGAGTGTTTACAGCGCGGTGCGCACTGAGTCCTTATATAAAACAGATACGCTTCGTCTTTAAAGCGTTAAACATCTGAGTGATTAAAACAAGGTGTTTGCTTTCCATTATATGTCCATACTGCTGATACATCAGGAATGTTTATTGGCTTCCAATCTCCAGAAAGATACCTGGATAATAAATCATGAAGGACGGCGTGCACAACCGATACTCCAATCGCAACGAACGTCGTATATTGTAACGGATACCTTCGCTTGTACTGAACGTGTGGACAGACTGTATAGAGTTTCCTAAAAAAACAACAAGAATAAAGTTAAAATGTAACAAAAGCAGCCGTTCAGAAGTACAACCACCTGCCAATCCGCTGGTACAAGTCGATACGCGCGAATATCCCCACGCACACACTTCGCAATAAACATAAAATTACACAGAACGTTTGCTGTAAATTTCAACAGTTATCTGACTGAAAGCAAGGTGTTGCGTTGGTAATTCCAGCAGTCGCAGCGAACTGCATTTCAGGGACCGACTAAAACTGCCAGTGTCAGAGTAACTTATGTTACTGAACAGGGATGGCCTTCTGAATAAACATGGCACACATTATCGGATGATTTCATGTCTCTCTCTTCTTTACCTTATTTTTCTTTCCCTCTCATTTATCATCAATTTATGTGTGTAGGCTTTTTATCCCTCCCCTTCTTTCAGGTTAGATTTTATAGAACACCAACACAAATTTGGGTCCCCCTAAATTTTACGTGAATTTGATATGATCCATCCAGCTCTGCGTCTAGACTCAAACAAACATCACCACGTGTTCCGTCTGACACAACCTGAATTCAGCACTTCTTTACATCCGACATGTTTCAATCATTCGATCATCATCACGTGTACAATACAAAAACTTAAAATCCAAGGTAAAAGTGTGCAAAAATTTTGGAGATTTCACAAATATCATGTGCACAAGATATACACTATACGATGCAATTGTGAGCTGTCACAAAATTTTTACACACTTTTACCTTGGATTTTAAGTTTTTGTATTGTACACGTGACGATGATCGAATGATTGAAACACGTCGTATATAAATAATTATGAACTACAGGTTGTGTCAGATAGAACGCATGGTGTAGTTTGTTTGAGTCCTCCTGTCTGTAAAAAAAACCGGATAGATACGCATCAATACCAGTCGCTTTTTAGGAACCAATTTAAGGAAGTGTGAGAAAAGTGTGGGCAAATAAAGTTTTGTTCTCTTCGCGAGAGAATTATTTGGTGCAAATTCTGAGTTATTTGAAACTCGACCAACAATGGGCCACTGCGCTGTGGAAAGCCAAGTATCCCAGTTTCGCACAGTAACCGTTCATCTAACACGTTTCAATTCAAACACTTCAAAACAAAACCGAATTTTGCAACATGCCATATTAACCTTTTAAAGCCTAGCGGTAACTTTACGTACCACCAGGTTTAACATTAAAAAATTCTACGTGGTGCCCACATTGCGTTTATGTGTTTTGTACGGATCTCAGAACAAACAGCAACTTTTGCCTTATAAAACATTAAGAGA
>BLKM01000376.1:885984-899241 GCA_013340265.1 Coptotermes formosanus
TTCGGGTAATCAAATCGAGAAGACTGAGATGGGCGGGGCATGTGGCACGTATGGGGGAGGAGAGAGGTGCATACCGGATTTTGGTGGGGAGACCCGAGGGAAGGCGACCACTTGGGAGACCCAGGCGTAGATGGGAGGATAATATTAAGATGGACATTCGGGAAGTGGAATGGGAGGACATGAACTGGATTGATCTGGCTCAGGATAGGGACAGGTGGCGGGCTCTTGTGAATGCGGTAATGAACCTTCGGGTTCCATAAAATGCGGGGAATTTCTTGACTAGCTGAGAAACTGTTAGCTTCTCAAGAGGGCCTCTGCTCCATGGAGTTAGTTAGTTAGTGCATTAAAAAAGAAATGACAGTCGAATTTTCAGATGGGTGCAGCCAATGTCTAAATGTTCGGATGTGCCGTGTTGCCTGACTTTCACTATACAGAATGCTAGAAGTACAGGCCATATGTGCTGCCTGTGTGTCGGATGGTTAATTCACCAATATTTTGGTTAATCGGACACTTTTCTGTAGATTAGCTTAGCCCTGACTTTAAAGTAGTAATAGTCCGTTTAAATTTTGAGAAGAAATTTTGATTTTTCAGAACTTTTCCAGTAGAATAAAGGAAGATATTTTAGTGGTTATTTGAGTTTATGTATTTATTTCTTTATTACTGAGATAATTATTGATTTTACCTTCATTGCAATACTGTAGACTCCGATTTGGTTAGTGTAATTTTAATATTATCCCATAATTTGCGCCTAGGTTACGGTAAACTTGCATTCCTCTAAATTTTCCAAACACCACTATGTTTTGCAAACACGCCTGGCTTCCATTTTTGAGGATCTCGAAACGGTTCTGCATCAGTGACCATTTTGCCACTTCATTTTGCGATATGCAACGTGCATTACTGTCATAAGGACTCTATGTAATTCAGAACTTACCTACTAGGTAAAGAGGCTGGCTCCCTGCTCTGTCAATTCCCTTGTTTACCTGACGGACATATGGCTAAATAAAACAGCCTGTTTGATGTTAGTGGAGTTCACTTTCCGTGATAAAAGACATTGAGCGAACTGCAGAACTTTCATCAGTGTGAAGAGATGGAAAGGAGAGGGAAAACTTCTGTTAGTGTGCGGAAGGTTGGTACCAGTGAATTATGAAGAAGATGCGAAACGGTGGCCATGTTTAGCCTCCAGCGCACCTTGTATTTAGCCAGTGTTATTTGTCAGATTTGATGCTGCGGTCGATGCTTTTAGTTGTCAATATTACAAGGCTGTATTTCTTGTGAAACTTTATGACCGTCAGACTACATGAAGAGTTTGGCGAGAGACTAAGAACTGGACATCCCCTTGCTCGACTCTCGAAAGGGGCTGGGATAGCTCAGTCAATACCGTGACTAGGTAATGAACTGAAATACCTGTGTTGGTAGAAGCACGTGTTTTTACCCACTGCTTCGGACAAGCTGTGCTATACAACGGGTTTCCTAACAAAGGGGTAAAGATAAAGGAAAATTATTCGTGTGTAGGCTGTGAAGGCGTGTGAGGGAATAGAGGTATAGATCCACACACTTTCAAGTTGCGAACTAGGTGGAGGGGAGTGATAAATTTCACGCCCCGTCCGCTTTAGCCCAGTGAAAGAAATTCCGCTATCCGTTAAATAGAAAGTCTTTAGGCACCAGAGTCATTGTGGTCGATTGGTAGAAGAGAGAAGTCTCTCGCGTCCGCCGGAAAGTAAACTATTTTTTTTTTCAGTTTTGCAGCCCTTTACTTGGTTGTTTAGTTATTTCGTGTTTTGCTTTTGTGATCTCAAGACGCTGTAGTGAAGTGTGTGACGGCTGAGTAGCCCAAATAATGCCCAGTTTTGAAGTAACACTCGATATCATCCCACGTGATACGCAGTGCTGAGTCCATCCCTCACGCCAAGTACCCACACACTGTCGAGGCCCATTGTGCCGGACGGACAGGTCACATACCTTGTAAGGAGCGTTTCGTGACGTGTTGAGCCTCCTGTCAGAAGCAAAACAGCCGTAAGTAGTTCTCAGGCGTGATTGGGACGATCAGGGCAGGTGGGGCGTGTGGTCTGCATGGGGGAGAAGAGAACTGCATGTGCGATTTTGATAGGAAGGCCTGAAAGAGAGGAGAGACTGGAGAGACATAGGCGTAGATGGAAAGATAATATTAAACTGTATATTAAAGGAAGATTATGGGAAGGGTTTGGCTAGATCCATGTGGTTTCAGATAGGGACAATAGGCGAGCTGTTGTGGACAGGCAGCGAACAGTCCGGTTTCCTGCAACGTGGAGATTTTCTTGCCTAGCTGAGGAACTGTAAGCTTCTGAAGAGGGAGTGTAGTTTTGATGTATATAGCTAGGTATGTAGATGGATAGGTAGATAGAGAAATTTATAGAGAAATAAATAGGGATAGATAGACAGTCAGTCAGCCAGCTGGTTGGTTGGCTTGTTGGTCGGTCAGCCAGTCACTCAGTCAGTCAGCCAGTGAGTCAGCCAGTCAGCCTGTTGTTAGTCAGTGGGTGAGTGAGTGAGTCAGTCATACGTCATTAACCTTTTAAAGCCTAGCGGTAACTTTACGTACCACCAAGTTTAATATTAAAAAATTCTACGTGGTGCCCACATTGCGTTTATGTGTTTTGTACGGATCTCAGAACAAACAGCAACTTTTGCCTTATAAAACATTAAGAGATTGGTTTTTATAACCGAAGTGGAGAGTGTTTACAGCGCGGTACGCACTGAGTCCTTATATAAAACAGACACGCTTCGTCTTTAAAGGGTTAAACCTGAGTTTTTGCTTCCAACTTCACGGAATCTAAGGCTTTTCAGGGAAATCCGCAGACTAATATATTTTCGCCTAACGTTTTAACAAATTTTATCTATCTGGCCAAAATTAAAACTGCGACAATGTAAAACAAATTAGGAAAGGAACGTACGTATTATGTAACAATACGGGAGAGAAAAAGATCGGCAGTATAAACTTTAGGAAGATGCAGTCAGCCGATTTTGGATTTGCGAAATGATTCAATGTCAACGTCCATTTTGCCTAATAATCTGGACGTATTATAGTAACAATTAAAAGGAAAAGAAAAATGACACTTAAATATTCTTCTATGTTTATTTTTCTTTTTCATCGGAAAAATTTTTCCCTCCAATAATTTCTTAGGGAATTTCGCTCAAGATGCCCTATGAAATGCATGGAAGTGTACAGTAGAGTGTGTGTTATTGTTGTGAGGTGTAGAGGACAGCTGGTTTGCTTTAACAGATTTCAGTATGGGTCACATGTACAAAATTTAATGAAAATCCTGTCAACTCTTTTCCAAATAATGTAGCTAATAAAAATGTTTTTGCAACTCATTTTTCACAAGGCGTCAAGAATTGGTTCAATCATATATTTTGTATGGACTAATTACCTTTGTTTCTAAACAACTAATTTTGAATTCGCTGGGCAGGGTGACATCACTTTCTTAAACAGTTACCGGTCTGAAATTTGGCTTGGTAAGACAGGTTGTCACTATGTGACTGTAGCTCAGCGGTTATCGTCCTCCTAAGGACGCTGACAGATCTGTGTGTGTAAGAGAGGATGCAGCGATGCCAGTGTGTGGTCCTGCCTTTGTCGCAGGAAGAATGCCGAACTGATGGGCTGTCCAGCCTAGCATGACACCTTGCTGCACGAATAGCAAGTGTTACAAATTGTGTTCGTGTGCGATTAACGTATTGGCATGCTTTCATCGCAATTCTGACGAAGTTGTGGCGTTTTGGATTGTGACAACCTGTTATTTAGTAGACAGACAGCTGCGTCACGGACAGAAATCTGTTATCTGCACATTTATTTTTCGCAACTGCAGAGAAAACATATAATTTGTCTCGTTTCTTCTACCTGAAGACGGAGGCAGTAGTTTCCTGCGTTGGTACCAGAATGCACTGCGTCACAGCAACAGTACATAATTCTTAAAAACTAGTGTATATCATCCAGTTCAAACTGAAGGAGGACTGAGAATAAGAAGTAACGATGAAACTGATGAAAGGAGAAGACGTTGTTAAATAATAAGAGCAGAGAGGATAAAATGGTGGGGACGTCTTAACGGGATGGAAGAAACATAAACAGTGAGGAAGATTACGGAATTGAATTCCATAGGAGTGGGATAAGAAGGACGCCCAAAAAATAGATGGGAAGATGAAATGCTAAATGATTTGAAGAAATTAAAAGTGAAGAACTGGACGTATCTTGTTAAAGACAGAACAGCGTGGTGTTAACTGGTGTAGAAGGCCGAAACCCACAAAGGGTTGTGGTGTCAGCAGCAGCAGCAGCAGCAGAAGAAGAAGAAGAAGAAGGAGGAGGAGGAGGAGGAGGAGGAGGAGGAGGAGGAGGAGGAGGAGAAGAAGAAGAAATCTGAATGATTCATTTTAATAGCAACTTTCATTACAAATTTATTCAAGATACTTTCATCTTGACGGACGGACGGACGGACGGACGGACATAATACACACATGTAATTGTAACTGCTGTACAGACGTTACGGAAATAAGTCCCCTTGATGCACACATTCCACCACATCCTTTGTGACGTTAAATTTCCCATCCAGTGTATTTTTCTCTCTTCCATTCCAGCACCCCAGCACATGACTTTTTGCAGTCATACACACGCTGTGACCGTCGCTACAGCCGAGGTCTTTGCTGTGATTGACACATGCCGAGACGGCTGGGCGGACTACAGCGATTAGGCGGAGGTTAGGAGGCCCCAAACCTCCTCATATCCATCATCCACGTGACGTACTGCAGTGGCCTGAGTGTAGTGGCTCCAGTTGCAGGAAAGGCTGCCTTTCGGAGCAAATGACGAAGGCCTAGACAAGTAGGGAAGCAACAAAGCGAAAAATAAGGAAGGAGTGTTGAACAATCGCCGTATTGTTGTGCTTATCTAAAATACAGGGAGGTGATGAGGACCGTGATTGGTCCGAAGGTGTAATGAGTGGAGGATGATGGTGAGAAATTCATTGATCTGGCACAAGCTGCCCCTGGCGATGCAGGAAACGCCTGTGAACTACTGTTTCAAGACTGTCTGCTTGCGAGGGCGGGGTCCCTTTCAAACACCGAACCTGTCAACAGACGGTTCAGTTCAAAAGTGGATCAAATCTTTGTACTGACTCACGCTGTGGGGAAAACGTAAGCTGAGGGTGTCTGGGAACAGAGTGCTGCAGTGGATTTTGGGGCCTAACATGGACGAGGTAACAGGGAACTGGAGAAGACTACATAATCAGGACCTTCCTCACCAAAGGTTAGCCGGGAGATGAAGCCAAGAAGAATGTGATGGTCAGGGCATGTAGAACGTATGGGGGACAGGAGAGACATATGCAGGGTTTTGGTGGGGGCAAAACCTCGGGAAGGAGATGGCTTGGAAGAGCCAGGAGTAGATGGGAGGATAATATTAAAACGTATCTTCAAGAAATAGAATGGAGACGCGTGGAGAGGGTTGATCTGGTTCACGATAGTGAGAGGTGGATGGCTCTTGAGGGCATGGGAATTAGCTTGGTGGTTTCATAAGGTGTGGGGAGTTTCTTGGCTAGTTGAGGAACTGGTTGCGTGACAAGAACGACTGTGATCCGCGCAGTTACTTTTTGTGTTCTTCTGGCTTATACCACTGTAGTTTGGTACGTAACGTCACATGTTTGAGAGGAAAATCAGCGTGTACGTACCATACAGGTTGGTTTAAAATCCGAGCCCACAGTTGTATAAATCTTGCCCATTGTCAAAACAAATCATATTTAAACTTTTAGATTAATTCTGTCTTTTACATAAATTAAAACTATTAAAAATTTAACCTTTTAAAGCCTAGCGGTAACTTTACGTACCACCAGGTTCAACATTCAATAATTCTCCATAGCGCTCAAATCGCGTTTATGTTTTTTGTATGGATCTCGGAACAAACAGCAACTTCTGCCGTAAATATCAGCAACTGATTCGCTTTTTATAACCGAGGTTGAAAGTGTTTACTGCGCGGTACGCACTGAGTCTTTATATAAAAAAGATTACGTTTCATCTTTAAAGGGATAACAAGGTGAAAATCCACAGTAAAAACACCAAACTTTTATAAAAATGTATAGGTATATATTGGTTTGAAATAATGTAAGTTAATTAAAAGGGCTAGACAGGTGCTGTCTTTTCATGTAAGAGAAGTTCTTACATTCAGCTATGCAAATCGCTAAGACAGTGCCTCGCTCTCTAGCATGAGACACCTGTGTGTTGCCTTTGGGCTACGTCTAATTCTAATCTCAGCCTTAACTTTGGCTATCGTGGTTTTTCTTGCCATCTTCCTCACTTCTGCTTGACAAATTCCGAAATATTTCTCAAATTAGGCCAGGTATTGTCCACGTACTTAAAAATCATTATCCAGTATCATTGTCAAATCAAGGAGTCTGACGTGGGTTGGGTACATAGCACGCAGGGCAACGGTAAGAAATTATATGATGTAAGTTCCATACTGAACACCTGCAAATATTAGGCGCCACAGTACAAAATTTAGTCGCACTCTTGATATACAGGACGTTTCACTTCATTAACGAAAAACAAAATTGTTAAGAACCAAGTTCTAGTACCGTATGGCCCTGTTTATGTAGCGATTGTCTCTTCCATAATTCGCACGTGAATCTGCAGTAACACTGCTGCGAGAAGGTGGGATCTCGAATTTATCTACAGACTTTGTATAATATGATGCCAAAGGTCGGATGTTGTTTTATTTGGACTGACTAATGGACCAAATGTTTCTACAAACGTAACAGGAATGTCGCCGAAATAAGCCATTACTCTTCCGTGGACGGACATGATGATTTGACTTAAGTTTGTGTGCAGCAAGTGTGGCTGCCTGCACTGTAAAATGCAGGTCCCATGTTTCAGAAGTACCGGCCATATGTCTGCGCACACAGCGGTGTCAGTTCAACACCAAACAACCATCAGTGGTTTAATGTGGAATATTTTTCAAAAAAACGTGTTCTTTTTATATGTGAGTCAAAGGAGGGGAGGAGGCTGGAGTACTTATATGTGTTCGAGTGTAGTGTCCTGCACTACATTTCACTTCGCATATTTTAATACAAAAGTGCGTTAAGTTACGAGAAATTGTGTAACATTTTATGGTGTGTGTGAATGGATAAATAGTGTGTTAGGAATGGATTAAATTCCTCCTAAATGTAATGCAAATTTATTATTATTATTATTATTATTATTACCGTTAACATGTAAATAAATAAGTTAAATAAAGAAATAAGTAAAAAAGTTAAATAAATAAATAAAATATTTCTAAAAACAGTAATGTCAACCTAATTTGACTATACCCACTGCTGATTAATAAGCTACATAATAACAGGGCGATGTTTCAGAGGTTGGCTGCACTGTTATCTTCAGGAAAGAGGAGGGCACACCTACCCAATCACGCCCATTAAATAAACTGATTTTTATTACTAAGCCTGTTTTAGCTTTGAGGTGCAGTACAATAATCCGTCAGTCAGAAAAAAAAATTATTGTTGTGAGAGATTTAGTGTACTTTACCACATATTTCGGCCGACATGGTAATTCACACCGTGTACGAAATACTTGGGATAAAATTATCAGCATGGAGTAGTATAAAAGGAAATTATATCTAGTTTTGGCATAGAACAGTGTTAATACGTGGGGTTATGTTACAGAAATGAATCTTGAAATTGAAGGTATAGCAGCTCCTTGGAGTTCTGTCTTCGTTAGTTTTAGGTTATGTTATGCAACATGCTAGATTAAGATGTACAATATTTCCTTAGCTTTATATTTTGGGCTGAAATCAACTGGGGTTTTTCCACATTTGAATATGTGGATAGTGACTAAGCCGGACTCCGTAGTTTTCGTATTCTCATTTTCTCCGATATTTGATGTGCCAGGATCAATTGTAATCGCACCAAACGTATTATGAGAAGGAAAAAGCTCTCACATAAACAATGACGCTCGGAATCTTTGCACAGTAATACCAACATAATCAACAGTAATACTTCGACGTAGATGATACATTTGGATATCTACCAACACATAAAACATAAGAAGAAAAAATAGTGAAAAAAGTATTTATATATCAGTGCAGTTCTCACTAAATACATCCGTATACGGTCTCACGCTGCATAAGATAAACAGAAAGTATTGGAGGAGAAACCGAAATCCAAACACACAGAATTTTCAGCGAAAGGAATATACAAATTAGTGGACTACGGTTTTATCCTTGGAAGAAATTTAAGACTTTATTACTGCTTTATATAAGACATGCATTTTAAATCCAACAGATAATTTACACGTGTTTTTTTACGAAAAAATTGAAATTTCAAAACAAACGAAAAAATTGAAATTTCAAAATAAACGTAAAAATAAAACTGCAACCGTAATTTTATTTTTATGTCGCTTACTGACATGAAGATGGCCAAAATTCTGGTCGAAACATGTAACCATGTAATTTGAATGAGCAGAAACCAATAAACAGTTGCGCTGGTGTTTACATTACACTAATTTAGCTTATTATTATATTGCTGTGTTTTAAACCGACAGTGTGTGCAGTCCAAGAGGAGGACCTGAGAAATACTGGTGCTAAATTTCGGATTGTTTTGTTTTTCGGAGATTGTCGGTCCAAATAGAAGTCGGGTAGACCCCTTGTCAGTGTTAGAATCTGATTTGTGTTCAGACATGCTAGAATGAGTGGGACGAAAAGGGATCTAATTTATAGAGCTCTGCGTTCTCGTCGGCGAATTAGAGGATAGACAAGTAGAGAAACGCGGGAAATTATGGTTAGCCATTCTAAGGCCGGGTGTGATTTCCACCATGCAAAGCCGCCGTTTTGAGTTGAAGGAATTGCTCTTTGTGGGTCCGTAATAAGAAATTTTAAGAAATTTAAATGGTGCCGGATTTAAGAATGCGTGGTTCTGTACCTCCATGCATCTTTATATTGGGGTATTTAAGTAAGCTCAGGGAAGAACTTACTTTAACTTTACTGTAAAAACAACAAGTATAATGAAAAAGTCCCTCTAAATGTGTAACTACTTAGATTCTATAAAACTGGGACAGATGGCACAGCAAGTATGATATATCAGCCTCCGTACAGGTCGAATTATTGGACATTTTTACTTGTGGTGGTATATACAGGGTGGCTCAAACGTCCCTTTACCCTCCTCTGTACAAATGTTGCCTCTAGCCGCATGACTCTTGCACCAAATTTTGTATTCCATAGAAGCTGTACAAAAGTGGGTTTTGTGCCATTCTTGCTGTGTAGGGATGACGTGACGTAAAGGCGGCTTAACCGTGAGAAGTCGGCTGAACATCACTGCGTCTGGGACATGTAAGTGTAGCGTTCGGAACGCCGTGCCTTAGCGCTGCACACCATAAATCACGTGCCTTGCGCCACCCCACGGCTACACAAAGTTCACATATTGTTTTGAAGTAAGACTAACCAATGATCGAAAGGCCAGATGGAAAGATAAAGGGGAGCCGTGCCTCAGTTCGGACGGTTAGTCGTCGGCTTCTCACAGCCTTGTCCCGTGTTCGAGCCCAGAAAATTCTCTGTGGGTATTGTGGTGGACAAAGTGGCGCTGGAAGAGGTTTCTCGCGAAGCACTCTGTCAGTATGGTTTCACCAGCGTTTCGTGCTTATTTGTTTGTCACCGGATCTATATAACCTCAGAAACGAAGCGTCTTTAAATTATATGATTTAACCCTTTAAAGACGGAACGTAATCTGTTTTATATAAGGACTCAGTGCGTACCGCGCTGTAAACACTCTCCACTTCGGTTATAAAAACCAGTCTCTTAATGTTTTATAAGGCAAAAGTTGCTGTTTGTTCTGGGATCCGTACAAAACACATAACCGCAATGTCAACACAATATAGAATTTTTTTAACGTTAAACCAGTTGCTACGTAAACTACGCGCTGGGCTTTAAAAGGTGAAGAAGAGAATTCAAATGTTGTTGAAAAATGAAAAATTTACCTTATATTCCACTTGTAAATGTAAACGTGGGTTCTAAAAATTAAGATGTTCTTCGTCAGGAATTCAGTTAAATTAGAAATGATGTTATAATAATAAATAATTCACATGAGTTTTGCACATATATGACACCATGTGATAAATATGGCAGCTCGGGAAGTGACGCCATGCAGTTTAGTTTCGATAACTTTTTTTTCCGAAAATCGTGCCCTTTATGAGATAATGTGGAAAGATATGGTATAGCCAGACAGGCCACAGATGACCATATAATACGGCGCATGCGCCTTGCATAGTGGATAACTAAGGCTACAGACACAGCCTCGGAATATGTAACGCTGATTGCTTTTATACGGCAACAATGGTTACGCGGATGCGTCACAATATTACTTTTATGCATACATTGTCTGTCATGTTTAATATTATCTTCCAATTTAGGTATAGATTGTAAGAATGTCGGTTACCTAGCGATGCGAGTTACAGTGAATTTTTAACTTCAGCCATCAGCTAAGTATGTGCGTAAAGTAAAATTCGTTGTACAGCTGATACACATTTATGATAATTTTGTTGTGAAAAATCTACGGAAGATCATAAACTAAACTGAATAAAATGAATTTGGATTAGGCAGTCGTAGTGCTGCTGATATCTGACCGCTAAAACACGCTTTCTTTTATCACTCTGATGATCCCTAAGGCATATTCTATTGAAAAATTTCTTGTATATTTTCTCTCTGTCTATATCCTATTCTTTATCTCCTTCATTTGTTCTGTTCTGACGAAACAATGGCTGTCATTGGCTGACGTGTTTTAGAAATGGCTGGCTGTGAAGTGTTGGACGGATCTCACACTTTACTTTGCATGCACACAGTGAACCAATCAGGCGTACTGACCTCACATCCCATAATGTTCGCCCTGCAGATGTGCACATGTAACCTGCAGATAGTTCGCAGTGCTGGAAGGCAACAGAAGCGAAACGATGAGCGTGCTTTCGAACCCTTTGGAGCGCCCTCTGCTTTAACCTTTTAAAGCCTAGCGGTAACTTTACATACCACCAGGTTTAACATTAAAAAAATTCTACGTGGTGCCCGCATTGCGTTTATGTGTTTTGTACGGATCTCAGAACAAACAGCAACTTTTGCCTTATAAAACATTAAGAGACTGGTTTTTATAACCGAAGTGGAAAGTGTTTACAGCGCGGTACGCACTGAGTCCTTATATAAGACAGATACGCTTCGTCTTTAAAGGATTAACCTGTTAAAGCCTAGAGGTAACTTTACGTACCGCCAGGTTTAACATTAAAAAATTCTACGTGGTGCCCACATTGCGTTTATGTGTTTTTACGGATCTCAGAACAAACAGCAACTTTTGCCTTACAAAACATTAAGAGATTGGTTTTTATAACCGAATTGGAGAGTGTTTACAGCGCGGTACGCACTGACTCCTTATATAAAACAGATGTGCTTCGTCTTTAAAGGGTTAATATTTAAGAAAATCCGCATTATGCCCGCAATATGCCTTTATGTGTTTCTTAAGGTCCTTACAATGAAAGGACATTTATTTCTCTGAAAAAGTTAACTGATTATTCCCTATGATGGAGACTCTAGGTGTTTGCTGTGAGGTGTGGAATATTCTCCTCCCCATTCTTCACTCTACAAAACTGCGGAAGCCCTATTTCGACACCAGCCCACCGCATGCTAAATTTATGGTGGATAAAGTAGCACTGTGACGGGTTCTTAGGCGCGTTAGTGTAGTCACGAAAATCTCGTATTAGCTTCGTTATGTACGTCTATCCGCCCGCCCTTCCGCATGGAACAACTCGCCTCCTACTGGACGGCTTGTAATGAAATTTGATATTTGTTTATTTTTTTGAAAATCTGTTACGAAAATTCAAGTTTCATTAAAATCTGACAAGAATAACAGGTACGTTACGCGAAGATTATGTACATTTCTGATAGCATCTCGCTGAATTTTTCTTAGAATGAGAAATTTTTCAGACAAAATTTGTAGAGAAGTCAAAACACACATTTTATGTTCAGTACTTGTTTTTTTGAAAGTCGGACCCTTTATGAGATAATGTGGAAAAATATGGTAAAGCCAGCCAGGCCACAGATGACAATATAATACGGCGCATGCGCTTTGCATGCTGGATAACTAAGGCTACAGACACACACATTCATAATATGTAATGCTTATTGCTTTTCCACTGCGGCAGTGGTTACGGGAACGCGCAGTTATTTTACGTACATTTCTTGTCTTTTCTAACTTCTGTTATTTATTTTTGGGTCCGATTAGGCTTCTTAGTACGTTGATCTCAAGTGTTAGCTGAAGGGCTCTATTACATTTAGAACTCGGTGCAGTGTACGGACTTTTAACTCCTTGCTTGCTGCTAGTTTCGCTACACCGAACAGATAATAATTGCGTTTAAGGCTACTATAAATACAAAACCACTCCTTCCCGAGCAGGGGGTGGAGTTTGATCCCCTGCTTCATGGAAGAACTAATTTGCTGCAACGTTAGTAACAGCAGTTGACTGTACGGTGCATACACGCAATATTCTTACAGCATGTTACTTTGTTTGTTCATGAATGCCTTCTAATGAAAGTTCGCGACCTCTGACCTCATTGTAGTGAGCGTACCATTTTGTGTGTTCTTCCTATCACATGGCCCTTAGAAAACGGTCGCTTAGTTAACACATGATTAACCACAGCACAGAGAGCACGACTTCGACCCTCATTGTCTGCCCGAACTGTGATGTGTCATAGCTTATTTAATGGAGATGTTTTGGAATATCTAGGATTAAGTGGGGGATATTATTAAAATGAAGAAGAGACAAATATGATAGATAAGGACTTTATTATTTTGGATGAGAACAGAGACCAGCCATGGGGTACTGTAGTTCATTAGTGATAAATGTTAGTTTTGTGTTACCTACGGACTAGGAATGTCCTGCTTTGCACCTGAGGAAGGAGACGGATCTAGTCTCCGAAACCCTGTATAGTTAGTGTTGTACCTTAATGTTCTAAAGCCCAGTGCTTGATATATTTAACACTATACACTATATATATACTGTACGTGCTATGTATTTATGTACACTATATAATATTTATGCTGTATATACTGCGTACAGTATGTACTTTGTATTACATTACATAGCAATATATGTAACAAGTTTAACACTACCATCTCTGAACATTTCACTCACTCACTCACTCACTCACTCACTCACTCACTCACTCACGCACTCACTCACTCACTCACTCACTCACTCACTCACTCACTCACTCACTCAC